>SKCR01037009.1:0-184246 GCA_019454045.1 Zanthoxylum bungeanum | reverse complement strand
CAACTGAAAGATGGTCCATTTCAAGTCTTGGAGCAGACCACCGACAATGCTTACAAACTAGATCTTCCTGGTGAGTATGGTGTGTCAACAATATTTAATGTTTCTTATTTGTCAGGTACAGATTCGAGGTCCAATATTTTTCAAGAGAGAGGGAATGACATGATACAAGCCACGCATGGAGCATCAAATGACATGGCCTCAACATAATGGAGCCATTACAAGTCATACCAGTTGGACGCACCAGTAATCCTGAAGTCAAGTACATTTTTGAAGGATAAAGCCGATTCAAGCCTGACACCAAGTATTTGAGTTACACAAGGCTAAATGGGCTTGAGGCACAACATTTGGGCATCGTAACATGAAGCCCACGAAAATTTGGAGTTTTTGTGTCAAAGAGACAACTTGAAATATTTTGGGAAAAGTTTCCACCTTTGTTGGATTTTTGTGATTTTATTATTTTTCCTTTATTGACTTTTTTGGCAAATATTTTGATTAAGTCTTTATTACTTTAGACTTTTATGATAGGTTGTCTAGGTTGTTAAATGACTATTAAGGGCTAGTCCTTTTTTTGGATAAGGTAAGTATATTAACCAAAAGGAAAACCACAACAACAGCACATGGGCATACCCTAGAGAGAACAATAGAGGGAGGACAAACCCTCCAAGATAAACAACAAGAGCCAAATAGGCAAACAACAAAACAAATAAAGGAAATTCAAAAAATATCAACGGACAAATGCAAAGAACGATGAAGCCATCTATTTTCATAAGATAATTTCACTTTCTTTAATAAACTAGCACTTGTCCGCACAGTAAAAATATATATCACTCTGAATCTCACTGGGGGGCCAAGAAGGCTCACCGTGAAGTCTAGCATTCCTGGTTTACGATTGGGAATGGTGCGAAGGCGTTGCTTTGGTTTGATAACTGACATCCGCTGGGTCCGATTGTGGATACTTTGGGTGAGAGAGTCATTATGACTCTGGCTTGGATAAGATGGCTACAGTAGCTATTATTATCTCAAACTCTTCTTGGTGTTGGCCACCAGCTAGGTCTGCTGCTCTTGTTATGTTGGCCCGGTCCCTTCCGGTGGATCCTTCTAGTATGAGGGATGATGAGATGATTTGGGAGGATGATGTTAGTGGGATGTTTTCAGTGAGCGGTGCTTGGAATGCTATGAGGACGAGGGACACTTTGATGCGTTGGTATCAGGTTGTTTAGTTTTGTAAGGCTATTCTGCGCCATTCCTTTATGCTCTAGTTGACTATTCATTATGGCCTTTGTTCTCAGGATCGACTGATGTGGTTTGGCATCTCTGCTTGCTCGAGATGTGTCCTCTGTGGTTGTTCAGGGGAGGATATTGATCACATTTTCTTCCAATGCTCATTCTCTTTGCGGAATGGACGACTGTGTTGGCCATGTGTAGGTTAGATTGGAGTTCTCGAGTTTGGATGCAGACTGTTGAGTGGATGTATCAGTACACCGATGGCTCCTTATGTTATCTTCTTGTTCGGCTTTCGTTTACTGTGTCAGTCTACTACATTTGGAGGGGGAGGAATTCTCGTACTCATGATGTGCCTCCTCGCCCTGTCAGTGCTCTACTCAGTGACATTGTGTTTGCTATTATGACTCGTACTAGTTTATTGCGGAGGGTGAAACCATCTTATGATAATAAATGGCTTCACCTTTCCTAGAACCTGCCCGATGACATATTCTGATTGTCTTGTATTGTTTGTAGCCTTATGGCTCTTCTGCTAAGAGGGCCCGTCCTCTCTAGTTGTCTATGGTAAGCCCATTTGCTTTTGTACATTTTTGGTTAATATACTTACTTTATCATAGAAAAAAGTCTAGCATTCCTCTCTCTCCAAATAAAGTAGATAACAGCTGCAAAGGAAAGCCGAACAATCAAGTGACTTAACGAACCGCTACAATACTGCTCCATCCATGAGACTGTATGACAAGAAACCCACTTGGATTCGAAATCCAAGCAAACCCCAAGTAACGGACAGAACCCCAAGAACCGCGAATATGATTTTGTAGAAACAAAACCCTTCCAAGGCCACAAAGAAGACCCACAAAGAACCTTGAGAACCTCTAAGATGAATCCTTGTAGTGTTTTGCTAGCAATGGAGACGCCACTAAGTTTGCCAAAACTTAGATAAGTCGATTCAAACTTGAAAAGGGGAATCCCTCCCTTACAAGAATTCGGCCATAGCCAAAGCTTTAAGCTTTTTAGTTTTTTTATAAATTTCGTTGGTTTTTTCAAATGAAGAAGAAAGTAAGCTTAAATAGTGTTACAAAAAGAAACCCTAAAGGCATAAAGACAACAATGCCCCTAAAAACGAAATTACACAAATATCAAGTCTTTAAGTCTTCAAATGCTTATGAAGCTTTATTCTAAACTGTTTTGGGCCAAGTGAAATGGTTTTGGGCCCTTTCCATCGAAGCCCATATGCATCTCTATTTTTTTGTTGCAGTCGGCCATAAAACTCTGAACTAATCCCGCCATTGCTTCTCTGAGTCTTTTGGTCATCTGCCTCGTAATTGGCCCTTCTGGTAGTTGTAATGCGTCCTTTGGTTTGTTGTCGGCCTGGATCATGTCATCCACTCCCTCTTGAAAAGGATTCGACCTCGAATCTGTACCTGCATCAAAAGGAGTTAAGTCAGAAACATTAAATGTAGCAGACACATTATACTTACCTTGTAAATCCAGCTTGTATGCATTGTCATTAATCCGTTCCAAAACTTGAAATGGACCATCCCCTCTCGGTTGTAGCTTAGATTTACGTTGTTCAGGAAATCTCTCCTTGCGCATGTGTACCCAAACCCAATCTCCAGGCTGAAATACCACACGCTTTCTTCCCTTATTAGCATGAGAAGCATATTGCTCATTCTTTCGTTGTATTTGCTCTCTTGCTTTCTCATGTATGTGTTTCACCAAATTGGCTTTCCTTTTTCCATCTAGCCCCACATGCTCATCAACAGGCAAAGGTAACAAATCCAATGGAGTGAGTGGCTGAAAACCATAAACAATTTCAAAAGGTGAAAATGATGTAGAAGAATGAATGCTACGATTATATGCAAACTCAATAAATGGCAAACAATCTTCCCAACTCTTCAAATTCTTGCCAACTATAGTGCGCAATAATTGAGATAAAGTCCTATTAACTACCTCTGTTTGTCCATCAGTCTGTGGATGACATGTGGTAGAATACATAGTTTGGTGCCTAGTTTAGCCCAAACACTCCAAAAATGGCTAAGGAACTTAACATCTCTGATGCGTCCCACATCGGTTGCGGGGTGCCTCATGGGCTGGTTTATAAGGCCAGGGCCAACCCTCTCCCTCTGAGCTAGCTTTAGGCAGAGTTAGCTTGGGTTCTTATCAGTTGGTATCAGAGCTACCACTCCGGTGAATGGCCGGTGTCTCTTGGGGTTCGGCAAAAAGCCGACTGAGGCAGTCGGGTCTCAAGGGGGTGGGGATGATGCGTCCCACATCGTTGCGGGGTGCCTCCTGGGCTGTTTAGAAGGCCAGGGCCAACCCTCTCCTTCGAGCTAGCTTTTAGGGCAGAGTTAGGGCTTGGGTTCTTTCAGTTTTTTTTTTTCTTTTTTTTTTTTTTTTTTATCAATCCTATCAGATACAATACTCATAGATATACCATGGAGTCGCACCATGTCTCTGAAAAATAAATCTGCAATGTTTGTAGCATCATCGGTTTTATGACATGCAATGAAATGAGCCATTTTACTAAACCTATCAACTACAACAAAGATTGAATCTCTACCCCTCTTTGTCCTAGGCAAACCTAACACAAAATCCATCGATATATCAACCCAGGGTTCACTAGGTACAGGCAAAGGAGTATACAAACCATGTGGCATTAATTTAGATTTAGCATGCTTACATGTTAGACACTTATCACAAATACGCTCAACATCACGTTTCATTTTAGGCCAATAAAAGTGCTCATGTAAAATAGCTAAAGTCTTAGTAATCCCAAAATGCCCCATCAAACCTCCCCCATGCGCTTCCTTCACAAGCAACTCACGCATACTACAAGCAGGAACACACAACCTATTCGCTTTAAATAAGAATCCGTCATGAATGTAAAACTTTCCAAAAGATGACTTTGCACAAGTAGCAAAAATCTCACCAAAATCATAATCACACTCATATAATTCCTTAATCAAATCAAATCCCAACATCCGTGCATGCATTGAAGTAAGTAAAACATACCTGCGAGATAATGCATCAGCCACTATGTTTTCTCTACCTTGTTTGTAGCGTATAACATATGGAAATGACTCAATGAATTCCATCCATTTTGCGTGTCGCTTATTCAGCTTACCTTGACCCTTCAAGTGTTTTAATGATTCATGGTCGGTGTGGATCACGAACTCTTTAGGCCACAAGTAGTGCTGCCATGTCTCAAGTGCTCTCACAAGCGCATATAACTCTTTGTCATACGTGGGGTACCTCAAAGCTGCTCCATTCAGCTTCTCACTAAAATAGGCTATTGGCCGCTTTTCTTGCATGAGAACTGCTCCAATACCTAACCCTGATGCGTCACACTCAATCTCAAATGTCTTCTCGAAGTTGGTAGTGCTAAAATGGGTGCACTGCATAACTTCGCTTTAAGGTCCTGGAATGCTCGCTCTTGCGCCTCGCCCCATTGAAAACCAACTGTTTTCTTTACTACCTCAGTCAATGGCGCGGCAATGCTACTGAAGTCCTTGAAAAATCTCCTATAGAAGCTCGCTAACCCATGAAAGCTTCGGACTTCTGTCACTGTAGTTGGTGTAGGCCATTCCTGAATTGCCTTTACCTTCTCCACATCTACCTCGATGCCATCTGCACTCACAACAAAGCCAAGAAAAACATTTTATCCATGCAAAATGTGCATTTGTCAGAGTTAGCATACAATTGTTCTTTTCATAAAACATCAAGTACCTGCTTCAAATGCATCACATGCTCATCTACTGTTTTAATGTAAACTAAGATGTCATCAAAATAAACCACAACAAACTTACCTAAAAATGCACGCATAACATGATTCATCAATCTCATAAATGTGCTAGGTGCGTTTGAGAGACCAAATGGCATAACTAACCATTCATACAAGCCATATTTAGTCTTAAATGCAGTTTTCCACTCATCTCCCTCTCTCATGCGAATTTGATGGTATCCACTCTTTAAGTCAATCTTACTAAAAATTTTGGAACCATGCAATTCATCCAACATGTCATCTAGTCTAGGAATGGGGTGACGATACTTTACCGTAATATTGTTGATAGCTCGACAATCAACGCACATACGCCACGTCCCATCTTTCTTAGGAACTAGAAGTACTGGTACTGCACAAGGGCTCATGCTTTCCCTTACATACCCCTATCCATCAATTCCCGTACTTGCCTTTGTAGCTCATTTGTCTCCTCGGGATTGCTCCTATAAGCCGGTCTGTTAGGAATGACTGCTCCAGGTATGAAGTCTATCTGGTGCTCAATACCTCTAATGGGTGGAAGCCCACTAGGTATGTCCTCTGTGAGTACGTCACTGTAATCCTGCAAAAGAGATGAAATAGACACAGGAAGCAAAGGGTCGCGTTAGTAAAATAAATATGAGGTCCTTATAGACTAACAATAGCATGAGCTTGCTAGCCTTGAACGCTTTTCTCGCTTCACCCTCACCCATGTAGAAACTCTTTTTAACTCTCCCTTTTGTTTCCCTCTCACGTTCACTCACACTCCCCTTGGGAACTCCCACGGCCTTGGCCTTATTTTTCTCACCAGATACCAACTCTCACTAGTCTCACCCAAGGTGGTGTTTCCTTTCGCTCTCTCTTTGTCACGCTCAAGTTGCAACTTAACCTGATCGTCATGGACTTGTGCAGGTGTAAGTGGATATAATGTAATGGGTTTTCCCTTATGCTGGAAAGAGTACTTGTTCTTGAACCCATCATGAATAACCTTCTTATCAAACTGCCACGGCCTGCCCAAAAGAATATGTCCTGCATGCATCGGTATCACATCACATAGGACATCATCTGTGTATGGCCCAATGGTAAAGCTCAACAGTACCTGCTTTGTCACACTTATCTCCCCACAATCATTTAACCACTGCAACTTGTAAGGCTTCGGTGTCTCAAGCAACTCAACCCCAATCGCTCAATCAAAGCTGTGCTAGCAACATTAGTACAACTGCCCCCATCTATGATCATACTACATCCCTTGCCATTCACACGGCACCTAGTATGGAATATATTCTCCCTCTGCTACACACTCTCATCCTCTACAACATGTACACTCAAAGCACGCTTGACAACTAAGGATAAGTTATCCAGCGGGTATGCAGCTCCCTCATGGTCACTAGCATCCTCCAACTCTGGCATCTCCTCCTCAACCTCACTATCGGTAGAGTACACCTCTCCACTCTTTTTATCAATCACTAAGGTACGCCTATTGGAACATTGTGAAGCATAGTGTCCCATGCCCAAACATTTGAAACATTTTACATCCTTAGTTCTAGTAGTTGCTCCCTCAGGTTTTGGTCTAGTATTGATCGGTTCTGCAGCCTCTTTACCCTTGGCACTAGGTTCGGCCCTAGGCTTATTAAAGCCTCCACTGAATTCACCTCTAGGCTTGTCAAAGCCTCCATCTCGCTTCTCATTCGGAACCCATTTCCCTTTCCATGCAGAAGTAGCCTGAGTACCAAATCTGGATGTTGACTTTTTCTTGAGTTGCCTTTCTATCTTGATAGCCATGTGAAGCATATCCTCCAAATCAACATAATGATGCAACTCCACCATGTTTGCAATCTCTCTATTCAAGCCCCCTAGAAACCGTGCCATAGTAGCTTCTGCATCCTCAACTACATTTGCCCTGATCATGGCAACTTCCATCTCTGTGTAATAGTCCTCAACACTCTTGGTCCCCTGATACAGATGTTGTAGTTTCTGATACAACTCCCTATAGTAATGGCTGGGTATAAATCTCTTTCTCATGAGACCCCTAAGTTCTGCCCATGTCTGAACCGGTCTCTCATAGTTTCTCCTCCGAGTAGAGACAAGCTGATCCCACCAAATCATAGCATAATCGGTAAACTCAATTGCTGCTAGACTGATCTTCTTCTCGTCTGAGTAGTGATGACAGTTGAAAATCAATTCTATTTTCTTTTCCCATTCTAAATAAGCTTCAGGATCATTCTTGCCTTGGAATGTTGGTATCTTGATCTTGATGCTACCTAGATCACCATCTACATCTCCTCGCCTACCATATCCTCTCCGATCATAATCCCCTCTTCTGGCATCAAATGCACCTCTATCATCAAACCGTCTATCCCTCCTATCATTCCTCCTATCAAACCTCCTATTAGGCCTCCTATCATGCCCAGGCTGAAATCTCTCCTCCACATCATCAAAACCATCAGAATCATCAAACTCATTTTCAGCTTCCTCTTCATCTGGTGGTACATACTGTGGTGGTACACGTGAGGTGGTACATTGTGAGGTGGTGGTACATTCTGAGGTGGTGGTACTCTGGGACCGCTACCAGTTTGAATACTCTCGACACTCTTGGACAATCTCTCCAAAGCAGTATTCATGTTCTCCATCATATCTGTAAATTTCCTATCCAAAGCCTCAAGCTTTTCATCAGTAGTTAGACCTGCCATCTCAACACTAAACAAACATATTAGAAATAATAAGAAAGTAAAACAAATATCTAAATCCTCACAATCTCACGTGTTTACACTCGAATGATATCACTCCACTCGTGTTTGCACTCTATTGGCTTTTACCCGATACTGTGCTCACAATCACTGCCTTTTACCACTCTTGAGTTCGTCCTCAATTCAAAAGTGAACCACACTCAATCCAAGAATACAAACCAAATGTAGTCCTAAGCTAGCATGAACACAACAGACCCAACAATATATATATATAGGGCAGGCGGAAACAAAGCGCGAACATGAATAGTAATGACGGAGACTCAATCAATAATACTTAAGCTAGAGTAATTAGAAATAAGGAGTAAACAATTAGCACAATGGAAAAAAATAAGCATGCAAATTCACGGTCGTATGCAATTTCGGAGAAAATTTGGCACCTCTATAAAAATTTTGATGGAATACCCTCCACGGGCACCTAAATGATAATATGGAACAAACTAGATTCAACCAAAAAATTTCACTTTTTACTCTTTTTTTTGCTCAAGTGATCACTATCACTCAAGTCCCTTTTTCTTTTCTTCTTTTTTTTTTTGATAACGTCAGATGCTAAATGTGGTTCTGATTTCAGAGGCTGATTTAGGTTCTGATTTCAGGCGCTGGTTTTCAAAGCCTGATTTCAGAGTCTGATGATGGTCTGAATCCAGGGTCTGAATTCAGAGGCTGCTGGTCAGTGTCTGATTTCAGAGTCGAATAAGGGTCTGATTTCAGGGTCTGAATTCAGAGGCTAATTTTCAGAGGTTACTGGTTAGGGTCTGATTTCAGAGGCTATTGGTCTGGTTTGATTTTAGAGGTTATTGGTATGGGTCTGATTTCAGAGGCTACTTGGTCTGGGTCTGATTTCAGAGGCTAAGTTTCAGGGTCTGATCTCAGAGGCTGATTCAATGGTTAAGTTTCAGGGTCTGAACTCAGAGTCTGATTTCAGAGGCAGATTTCAAAGGTTACGTTTTAGGTCTGATTTCAGACTTCACTTAGTTTTCAGGGTCTGATTTCACACTGCACTAGGGTTTTAGAAACAAAACACACAGCCGCCAAAGAACATGCTTATTTCTGAAACATATGCTAAGAACAGAATGACTATGACGAACTGATAGGAAGAACAGAACAGAAGCCCAGAACTGGAAAATGATGAACTGATATGCAACTATGACGAACTGACAGGAAGAACAGACAGAAACCCAGAATGGAAAAAGATGAACTGATATGCTTCACAACAAAACCAGATCCAGAATATGCTTCACAACAAAACCAGATCCAAAATATAAACAAAACAAAAACAGCAACAAGATCCAACAAGAACTGAAACGAAAATAACAAAGAACAAAAGAAAAACAGAATCAAACAAAAGGAAAGTTAGAAAAATCAGACCTTGGAACCTTGAGCTCTAGATACCAAATGACAAGAAACCCAATTGGATTCGAAATCCAAGCAAACCCCAAGCAACAGACAGAACCCCAAGAACCGCGAATATGATTTTGTAGAAACAAAACCCTTCCAAGGCCACAAAGAAGACCCAAAAAGAACTCGCCCTTGAGAACCTTTAAGATGAATCCATGTAGTGTTTTGCTAGCAATGAAGACGCCACTAAGTTTGCCAAAACTTAGATAAGTCGATTCAAACTTGAAAAGGGGAATCCCTCCCTTACAAGAATTCGGTCATAGCCAAAGCTTTAAGCTTTTTAGTTTTTTTATAAATTTCGTTGGTTTTGTCAAATGAAGAAGAAAGTAAGCTTAAATAGTGTTACAAAAAGAAACCCTAAAGGCATAAAGACAACAATGCCCCTAAAAACGAAATTACACAAATATCAAGTCTTTAAGTCTTCAAATGCTTAGGAAGCTTTATTCTAAACTGATTGGGCCAAGTGAAATGGTTTTGGGCCCTTTCCATCGAAGCCCACATGCATTTCTATTTGTTTGTTGCAGTCGGCCATAAAACTCTGAACTCATCCCGCCATTGCTTCTCTGAGTCTTTTGGTCCTCTGTCTCGTAATTGGCCCTTCTGGTACTTGTAATGCGTCCTTTAGTTTGTTGTCGGCTTGGATCATGTCACTGTATGAGGCCAATCATGAGAGTTCCAAACAATACCACAATTAGCTAAGGTAGAAGACCAAACCTGATAGGAAAATGGGCATTGAAAGATTTTTTTTTATAGATAAGGTAAGTATATATTAACAAAAGGAAACAAAAGCACAGGGGCATTCCCTAGACTGCTAGGGAGGACATACCCTCATAGCAACAAAGCTAAAAACTAAAAGGGGCCAACCCCAGACAACTAGAGAGGACAGGCCCTCCTAGCATAAAAATCAAAAGGCTACAAATAAAATAATACCATCAGAAGATTTCATCGGGCAGGCGCCATGAGAGGTGAAGCCATTTATTATCATAAGATGGTTTCACCCTTCGCAGTAAACCGGCACGAGACCGGACAGTAAACACAATATCACAAAGTAGAACACTGACAGGGCGAGGGGTCACATCATGCATGCGGGCATTCCTCTCCCTCCAGATGAAGTAAACTGATGCAGCAAATGAAAGCCGAACATGAAGATGATATAATGATGCGTCGGTGAGCTGAAACATCCACTCAACAGTCTGCAACCAAACTCGAGAACTCCAATCTAACCCACACATGGCTAGCACAGTAGTCCAAACCCGCAAAGCGAAAGAGCATTGGAAGAAAAGGTGATCAATATCCTCACCTGAAAAACCACAAAAGACGCATCGCGAGCAATCAGAGATACCGAAACTTATAAGACGATCCTGGGTACAAAGGCCACCCAGAATAGTCATCCAAAGCAAAAAAGAGTGGCGCAAATAGCTTTACGAAACCAAACAATCTGATGCCAACGCATCAAGGTGCCCTTCGTCCTCATAGCATTCCAAACACTATTCACTGAAAACCTCCCTCTACTGTCATCCTCCCAAACCAACTCATCCTCCCTCATACTAGAAAGATCTGATTGAAGGGATCGGGCCAGCTCAACAAGGGCAGCTGACCTAGCTGGGGACCAAAGCCAAGAAGAGCCAGAGATAATAGTAGCAACTGTAGCCATCATATCTAAGCTAGATTCATAAATAACTCTCTCGCCCAACGTATCCACAATCGGACCCAACAGATGCCAGTTATCAAACCACAACAACGTCTGCTCACCATTGCCAATCCTAAACCTCATTCTCCGATGAGCCAAAGAACGAAGCTACAGAATCTTCCGCCAACTCCAAGAGCAATCTCCAAGACACGACACCTCCCAAAAGCTCCGTCCACGAAGCAAGTAAGACTGAACACAATTCGACCAAGAGGAGACCTGACTAGAGCAAAGAAACCATAAATGCTTAACATTTGATGCTCTATTCCATGTTTCCAAACTCTTAATCCCCAAGCCCCCCTCTTCCAAAGGTAAACAAATTGTACTATAAGCCACTCTCGCCCCTGAGGAAATAAGCTCACTACCCTTCCAAAGGAAAGATCTGAGAGTCGTCTCTACCTTTTTAATAACATACTTAGGAAGAATGAATAAAGAAGCCCAATAAACTTGAATAGATAACAAAACCGACTTTATGAGCTGAAGCCGCCCTGCATATGAAAGAAACCTACTACTCCAACTCTTGGCACGCCTGACAATACGTTCAACAAGAGAATCACAATCTGAAGCCCGAAGCTTAGTAGAAATCAAAGGAACTCCCAAATAGCGTATTGGAAGAAATCCCTCTTGGAAACCCAACAAATGAAGCAGCCGATCCTTAAGAGAATGAGAGATACCGGAGGAGAATAGATGACTCTTAGCTGGATTCATGACCAAGCCTGATAAACCCATAAACTGCCAAAGACAATCATTGATCAAAGAGACCGAGGGAGCATCCGCCTTACAAAAAATCATAAGGTCATATGTAAAACAAAGATGTGTGAGGCGGTCTTTAAAACAACACCAATGAAACTTGAAACCTCGATCATGAGTCATAGTCTGAAGTAAGCCCGTGAGAACTTCCATTGCCAAAACAAAAAGATAAGGAGACATAGGATCACCTTGTCGCAAACCACGGCCCCTAGAGAAAAAAACCATTCAACTTCCCATCAATAGACACAGAGAACACAATAGAGGTCATACACTCCCGAATCCAGCCCACCATCCTCCCACGAAACCCAAAAGTTTGCAAAACCTCAACCATAAAATCCTAACGGACAATATCATAAGCGTTCATCAAATCAATCTTAAGAGCACATCTCGGGGTTCCACCACTACGATGGTAATTCCTCACCAATTCCTGGCACAGTAAAATGTTGTCGCTAATATGCTGCCCCGCAACAAAGCAGATTGATTAGAACTGACCACTGAAGGAAGGACAATTTTAATCTGATTCGCAATAAGCTTGGCAATACACTTATAAATAGTGTTACAACATGAAATAGGTCGAAAGTCCTTAACCTATGAAGGGTTGGGATCTTCGGGATCAGAGCAATAGACGTGGCATTAACCTGCTTCAAGAGGCGCCCTGAACAAAAGAATGAATGAATAGGACAAAGAACATCATCCCCCACAATACTCCAAGTCTTCTTAAAGAAACCCGAATTAAACCCGTCTGGACCAGGAGCCTTATTGTCCTTCAGAGAAAATAAGACAGACTTAATCTCCTCGTAAGAAACCTCCCAGGCAAGAATCTCCCTCTGCTCAACAGACACATGCTTAGTAATAGCGGAATGAAGAATATCCCATCAATATCCTGCTAACAAGGCTAGGGCCCCAAAAGAGTCTCATAAAAAGATACAATCTCCTCCCTAACCAAAACATCATCCTCCAGACGAGTCTCATCCTCCTTGGAAACATAAGTGATCTTACTACGACAATGATGATTCTTAATAGCATTGAAAAAGAATTTCGAATTCTAGTCCCCAAGGTTGAGCCATTGAACACGGGATTTCTGTCTATTGAAACCCTCATCCGCCCGGCTCAGATCGCCATACCATAAAGAAAGTCCTGCCTCTTATGCTAACAAAGCCGAGTCACTAGGGCTATCCTGCAAAGCACACTGCACTCTATCCAACTCCCTCCTAATCTCAAATACCTTGAAAGATTAGAATAGTTCACAACATTAAACTTCTTCAAAGCCACCTTAACACTCTTTAACCTACTACACAAGTGGAACATCGGAGTACCACGAACATCAATATCCCAAGCCCTAGCCACAACAAAAAGGAAATCGGGATGATCAGCCCAAAAATCAAAGAATTCGAAAGGAATTTTCCTCTTTGGGAGCTCAGCAAGCTTAACAACCATATGAGAGTGATATGAAATCCGAGGGGGCAGAAACCGAGCAGCCGAACTCGGGAAGAGACACTCCCAAGAGGATTTAGCGATAACACGATCAAGCTTTCGCCAAATAAGAGAATAAACCTGCTTATTAAACCACATGAAACGACAGCCAAAAAACTGAAGATCATCCAAACTAGCCTGACCCAAGCAGTAACCCAAATCATCTTTCCAAGATGGCCACGACAAAGAACCACCACTATGCTCAAGAGAAGTACGGATGGCATTGAAATCCCCCATTACTAACCACATAGAATCGACAAGGTCACTACCCCCAAGTAATTAGGTCGGCCCAAAGCTCCCGACACTTTTCATAATCACACTGACCATAAACCACAGAAACCACACAGCTCCAAAAAGCAGAAACATGAGACACATGACAATATATAGCTTGAGTAGAAGAACGAATAATGCTCACATCAATATCACTAGGATTCCAACAAACGGAAATTCGACCAAACGAAAGAACATTAGAATGGCAAAAAAAACTTCCATGAAGGATTTATAGCTCGAGAAACACTCACAAAATTAATATCCTTAACCTTGGTTTCAACTAAAACCACGCAGAGAAAGCTTCTCATCATGAAAGAACCTTCTAACTTCAGCTTGTTTCATAGGGTCATTGAGACCCCGAATATTCCAACAACCAAAAATCATTAAAACAGATAGGAAATAAGAACCCACCTAAGTAGATCATCGTCGTCTACCCCCTTTCGGGGATTGTCGTTTCTGACTCCTCTTACCTCCCGAACCCTTATTAGACTTGTTACCATAAACCAATTTTTTTATCTCCAAAGAGTCTTTAGCCTTGATAGCTAAACTGTTATCATTGGGAATGGGTGAATCATAAACCACAAAAGGCGAAATCTCAGCTAAAGTAGCCTCAGGAAGATCCTTGACATGCAGTGATGTAATAGGATAACATTCACCCTCCTCCCTCTTACCCTCAACCTCTACAAATTCCTTAGAAGTATCAATTAGCACAGAAGTAACTTCCGGAGCCGATTCCAAACTCTTAGAAGAGCACTCACCCAAAACAAAAACCCTATCAGCGGTATCACCCGAAATCACATCGCCACTCGTATTAACGGGAGTGGTCATAGTCGCTGCCTTACCTCTCTTCTTCTTAAAGACCGAAATCCATGCACCCTCTTTATCCTTAACCGCCCAACCGGAACAGCTGCACCCGAAGTAGGAGTGGAAGACTTAGGAACCCATGACTAAGAAGGCTTGTCTTCCTCTCTATTAGAAGCCTTCATAGGGCAAGAATTCAACGAATGACCAAAAACCTCACAAGTAGTACATTTCACAGGTGACGCGAAACTCACTTGGATGTTCAAGGCCAAACAAACCCCTCACAATGGATAGAACCCAAAGCACCGCGAATTCGATTTTGTAGGAACAAAACCCTTACAAGGCCACAAAGAGGACCCACAAAGAAATTGTCTTTGAGAACCCTTAAGATGATTCCTTGCAGTGTTCTGCTAGCACGGAGATGCCACCAAGGTTGCCACGCCTTAGATAAGTCAAAATTGAAACAAAGGGGAATCCCTCCCTTAAGCTTGAAATTCAGCCATAGCCATTTTTCTTTGAAGAAATTCGAAATTTGCAAGTTGTTATTGAAGAAGACAAAGTTTACAATATATAGGATAAGGCAGATTTACTAAAATGCCCTTCAAAAGGTAAAAAGACCAAAAGGTCCTAAAACTACCCAATGGCTACATAAAGCTAAAGCCCTAAGTAGTCATTTACTAAATATTACAAATATCCCCACCAGGATCTTTATGCAAGTGGCAAAAAGATCAAAAATAAAAAGTCAACAAAAGTGGCATCATTTCTAAAAAATGCCTAATAGGTCATTTTTGCTAACTATTTGGTTCTAATCAAATCTAACTAAATGAATTAGCTAACTTAGTTACAAATGACCTAACTAAGTCAACAAATCAATGAAAACCCCAACAAGTCAACAAAAGAGGTAACTTTTCCCAAAATGACAAAATCATCCCTTTTGCACAAAATCCTCCAAATTTCGTGGGCTTCCATTTACAAGGACCAAATGATGTGTCTCAAGTCCATTCAGTCTTGTCTTGGTCGAATTTTTGGTGTTGGACTTGATTCGGCTTGATTCCTCAAAATGCTCAAATTGTGTCGTTGATGCAGTTGGGAATGTATATCTGAGCTGAGTGATTCTTATGCTACGAGAATCATGTCATTCCCTCAATCCTCGAAAGGATTCGTCCTCGAATCCAAACCTGGATCAAAGATAAAGATTAGAAATACCCGTGGTCGATTCAAAATTTCACTTGCCACCATGATTACTAGGTGGCCCAGACTGGCTCGTGTCAGTCTTACTTGTTGAGGGGGAGAAGCTTTTGGGAGGTGTCATGTCCTGCAGATTGCTCTTGGAGTTGGCGGAAGATCTTGGAGCTTCGTTCTTGGTCCCGTCGGAGGATGAGAGTTAGGATTGGGAATGGTGAGAAGACTTTATTGTGGTTTGATTACTAGCATCCTCTTGGTCCGATTGTGGATACGTTGGGTGAGAGAGTGATTTATGACTCTGGCTTGGATAGGATGGCTACAGTTGCTTCCATTATTTCTGATTCTTCCGACAAGGCGCCTAGCACCCCCACTACCAATCGCAACATCAGAACTCAAACCAGTCCTCAAACTACCACCGGCCACTCCGTCATCAACAAATGATACATAATAACCACCTCCACCAGAACCACCCACATCACCAAGGACAAACCCACTACAACTACTACCGGACCCAGGAGCAGAATCTAACAATCCCACCTGAGTTGACTTACCAAGAGCCGAAGGGACGAGGCCGACAGATCCAAAAGCAGGCACCTTCTCGCAAGGAGAAACAACTGTATCAACGGCAGAGTAAGGCTGGGGCACACCTGGCAGAGACGCTAGAACCAGCAAACAAACCAAAGGCACAAGAGAACTCGCCATTCTTGTTGAAGGCACTAAAAGCCTAAGGCTTGAATCCACATACGGAGAAACACCGGCAGACAAAAGGACAGTAGAGGGACCATGAGACACAGCCATGACGGTCGTTCGACCAACGCCGGGGAGATGCGGCACCACCACAGGCAAATCGGACGCAGGCATAGAAGAGGGGAAGGGAAAAATGAAGGACCTGGAAGATTTTATTCTTTCTTTTCTCTCAGTGATTTAGATCCCGTGTTTCCGTACTTCGACTTCCTCCTCAAAATCACCGTCTACTCGTTGTTCTCATGTTCACTTCCTCATACCCTTTCTTCTTCTGACGATGGTCTCTTCTAGTTTTCCCGAGGTGGTTTCTAATCTGTCTATGTCTCATTATTCTGGTGTAGATGGTATCCCTAGTTATGCAGATGTGTTGAATGGCTCCAACGGTGTGGATAATCTTGACCCAGCTTCTAATTCCAATTTAGTTGCCTTGCATTTTGTTCAACCTAACTTAGTTGATGGACGGGTTAAGGTGAGTCCTCCTTTGGAGGTTGTTGAAGAAGGTAGCGTGTTTTGGTGTTGTACTTTAGCGGGTTATTTTGTGGGTAAGAGGCTCTCATTTCAAATTGTAGATTCTATTGCTCATAAGATCTGGGGTAAGTTTGGCTTACATGAGGTTTTGACTTCGAACAATGGTTTCTTCTTATTCAAATTTGCTAGCTTTCAAGAATCTTGTGTGGTTCTGGACATAGCTCATTGGCATATGGCTAATAGGCCTTTGGTTCTTAAGCATTGGTAGCCGAGCTTACCTTTGACCAAGGAGGACATCAACGAAGTTCCAATTTGGGTTCGCCTTTATAATTTACCGTTTGAGTATTGGACTGCTAAAGGTCTCAGTTTTATGGCTAGTGCAGTTGGATGCCCTCTCCATGCTGATCATATTACCCTATCTAGGAAACGACTTAGTTATGCTGGGTTTGTGTTGAGATTGATGCTAGGGAGGCACTGGTTGAGGACTTTGACTTCCAATGTTCTAATGGTATGTGGTTAAAAGTGAGGGCCGAATATGAATGGGTTCCTGTGAAGTGTTCTACTTGTGAGGTTTTTGGTCATTCTATGAACTCTTGCCCCAGAAATTGACACGAATCCAGCCATTCAAGGAACATTAGATGTCACGGCCAGTAATATGGTAGAGCCTTTACAAGTTCCAACAGGGCCAATCACACGCCAAAAAGCTAAGAAGATCAGAGACGAAATGGCAGGACTAGCACAAAATGCCATGGCCGAGTGTGACAGACAACCCCAGGGCATATTGGCGTCACATGAGGGCTTCAATGGAGTGGGTCCAAAGCTATTTCACGTGGCCCAAGTCATTCTAGAAGACACGCAATAGCCGATTTTGAAGATATGACAATTTTGAAGAATTTGGCCATTTTATGTCTTATATGTAATTCGGGCAAATGAGCTTGTATTTTGACCTTTTGCTTGACATGTTGACTCTAGTTAGGCTATTTGTAACTTAGTTAGCTAGATCATTTGGGTCAAATTGGATTAGAACTAAGTTAGTTAGTTAGTTAAAGGACCAATTAGTCATTCTTTAGAAAAGATACCCCTTTTGTTGAATTTTTCTTTTTGATCTTTTTGCCACTTGCATAAAGATCTTGGTGGGGATATTTGTAATATTTAGTAAATGACTACTTAGAGCTTTAGCTTTATGTAGCCATTGGGTAGTTTTAGGACCTTTTGGTCTTTTTACTTTTGAAGGGCTTTTTAGAAAATTTGTCTTATCCTATATATTGTAAACTTTGTATTCTTCAATAATAACTTGCAAATTTCGAATTTCTTCAAAGAAAAATGGCTATGGCCGAATTTCAAGCTTAAGGGAGGGATTCCCCTTTGTTTCAGCTTTGACTTATCTAAGGCGTGGCAACCTTGGTGGCGTCTCCGTGCTAGCAGAACACTGCAAGGAATCATCTTAAGGGTTCTCAAAGAAAAGTTCTTTGTGTGACTTCTTTGTGGCCTTGGAAGGGTTTTGTTCCTACAAAATCGAATTCGCGGTGCTTGGGGTTCTATCCGTTGTGAGGGGTTTGCTTGGCCTTAAACATCCATGTGAGTTCCACGTCATTTGGTATCAGAGCTTAGGGTTCCAAGGTCTGATTTTTCTATATTTACTTTGTGTTTTTCATTTAGTCTTTATTGTGTTTGTTGGTCGTCAAGATATTTGTTCATTTTGATTCTTAGTTTTTTTTTTATTTTTTTATTTCTTAAGTGTGTTTTTTCCTATTTTGAATCACCTGTGATCGGCATACCGACCTTATATACCGGCATACTGGTGAAAAAAACTACACTAGACACAGCCTCTGGAATTGGAAAGTTTCATACCGGCATTCATATCGGCCTTTATACCGGTCTTTTTAGGGATTACATAGCTTCTGGAACTGGGTAAGTTTATATCGGCATTCATACTGGAATTCATACCGGTCTAACTGGGTATTACATAGCTACTGGAACCGGGGTAGTTTTCATACCGGACTAAATACCGGCCAACTTGTTCAAAAAACATAGCTTATGGAACCGGGCTAGTTCATACCGACTTACATACCAGTCTATATACCGGCGAACCTGTGAGTAAAACATAGCTACTAGAATCGGGAAGTAACCATACGAGTCTCATACCGAACCCAAACCGGTCAACACTTAGAATTTCTTTAAGAGCTCAAGTGACCTGAAGAGAAAAAAAAGAGTAAAAAAGTTCCAAAATTTGGTTGAAATTGGTTGGTTCCATATCATCAATGGGTATCCGTGAAGGGTAATTCAACAAAATTTCTATTGAGGCACCAAATTTTCATCCCAATTTGCATACGTCCGGATTTGTTTGCATATGTTTGTTTGCCTATTGTTCTAGTTTGTGATTTGCTTATTCCAAGCATTCTAGCCTTAGGTTTTCTTTGAATTGAGTCTATGTATTTGCTAATTCTTACTCGCATTACTCTGTTTGCCCTATATTGGCTTCTTATTGTTTATGCTAGCTTGAAGATTACACATTGTTGTGAACTTCTATGATAAGTCATAATCACATTATATTGAGTGCAAACACGAGTGGAGTGGAGTCATACCCAGCCATTACTACCGAGAGTTGTATCAGAAACTACAACATCTGTATCAAGGGGCCAATAATGTAGAGGATTACTATACTGAGATGGAGGCTGCCTTAATCAGGACAAATGTAGTGGAGGATGCAGAGGCTACTATGGCACGGTTTCTAGGGGGTTTGAATAGAGAGATTGCCAACATGGTGGAGTTGCATCATTATGTTGATATAGAGGATATGCTTCACATGGCTTTCAAGGTAGAGAGGCAACTCAAGAATAAGACTACATCCAGATTTGGTACTTAGACTACTTCTGCATGGAAGGGGAAATGGGTTCCTAATGATCGACAGGATGGAGGCATTAACAAGCCAAGGACCGAACCAAGTGCCAAGGGTAAGGAGGCTGTGGAGCCAAGCAAGGCTAGACCAAAACCTGAGTGTACAACACCCAAGACTAAGGACGTCAAGTGCTTCAAGTGTTTGGGGATGGGACATTATGCTTCACAGTGCCCCAACATGCGCACCTTGGTAATTGATAAGAAGAGTGGTGAGGTACATTCTACTGACAGTGAGGTTGAGGTTGAGGATGATGAGCTTACGATGGAGGATACTAGTGACATAGATGGAGCTGCATACCCACTGGATAACTTGTCCTTAGTTGTGAAGCGTGCTTTGAGTGCACAAATTGGTGAGGATGAGAGTGATATGCAAAGGGAGAACATATTCCATACTAGATGTCGTGTGAATGGCAAGGGGTATAGTATGATCATTGACGGGGGCAGTTGTACTAATGTCGCAAGTACATCTTTAGTTGAGAGGTTGGGATTAGATTGCTTGAAGCATCCCAAGCCTTACAAGTTGCAGTGGTTAAATGACTGTAGAGAAGTACGGGTGATTAGGCAGGTATTATTGAGCTTCACCGTTGGGCCTTATATTGATGATGTTTTGTATGATGTTATACCCATGCATGCATGACAAATTCTTTTAGGAAGGCCATGACAGTTTGATAGAAATGTTATACATGATGGGTTTAAGAATAAGTATTCATTTTAGCATAAGGAAAAACCTATTACCTTATACCCTTTTACACCGAGGCAAGTCCACGAAGATCAAGCCAAGTTGCAACTTGAGAGAGATAGAGAGAAAGAGAGTGCAAACACAGCCTTGGAGAAAACACGTGAGGGGAGTGTGACCGAACATGGTAAGGAAATTAAGGCTAAGGCTGTGAGTGTTCCCAAGGGGTGTGTGAGTGAACCTAAGGGGAAACGAAAGGGCGAGTGAAAAAGAGCTTCTACATTGGTGAGGGTGAAGCAATGAGAGCTTACAAGGCTAGCAAGCTCATGATTTTGCTAGTCTACAAAGATCACCATATTTGTTTAGTTAACACTGACCCTTTGTTTCTTTTGTCCATTTCATCTCTTTTGCAGGAATTCAATGATGTGCTCACAGAGGACATTCCTAGTGGGCTCCCACCCATTAGAGGTATTGAGCACCAGATAGATTTCATACCTGGCGCAATCATTCCCAATAGACCAGCCTACCAAAGCAATCCAGAGGAAACAAAGGAACTTCAGAGGCAAATGCGGGAGTTGATGGAGAAAGGGTATGTCAGAGAAAGTATGAGTCCCTGTGCGGTACTAGTTCTTCTAGTTCCTGAGAAAGATGGGACGTGGCGTATGTGTGTTGATTGTCGAGCGATCAATAATATAACGGTAAAGTATCGTCACCCTATTCCTAGACTAGATGATATGTTAGATGAATTGCATGGTTCCAAAATTTTCAGTAAGATTGATTTAAAGAGTGGATACCATCAAATTCACATGAGAGAGGGAGATGAGTGGAAAACTACATTTAAGACCAAGTATGGCCTGTATGAATCGTTAGTTATGCCATTTGGTCTTACAAATACCTAGCACATTTATGAGATTGATGAATCATGTTATGCATGCATTTATAGGTAGGTTTGTTGTAGTTTATTTTGATGACATCTCTCTACTTGTTCGAGTTGTGTACTTTGTGGTTGCTCTGGGGAGGATGTAGATCACCTTTTTTTCTTGTGCCCTTTCTCTTCCTGGGTTTGGATGACTGTGTTGGCTATGTGTGGTTTAGATTGGAGCTCACGGGTTTGGATGCAGACAGTTAAGTGGATGGATCAGTACACTTGACGCTTCTTATGTCATATTCTGGTTCGTCTCTCATTTGCAACCTCTGTTTACTTCTTATAGAGGGAAATAAATCGCCTTTATGATGAGCTTCCTCGCCCCTCAAGTGTTCTTCTAACCGATATTGTGTTTTCTGATCGGACGCGTGCTAGTTTGTTAAGAAAGGTGAGATCATCTTATGATAATAAATGGCTTCACCTATCTTGGCATCTGTCTAAAGACATCTTTAGATGTTTTTATTTCCTTTTAGCTTTTAGCTTTGTTGCTAGGAGGGCTTGTCCTCAGCTGTTTGGGTATACCCATGTGTTTTTGTTTCTTTCTTTTGTTAATATATACTTACCTTATCCAAAAAAAAATCCTCTCCAGTTTAAGCAGCCATTAGTTAACTATTAAGGATATTTTGGTCATTTTTTTTGATAAGGTAAGTGTATTAACCAAAAGAAAACTATACAAGAGCAAATGGGCATACCCCAGACTACTAGAGAGGACATGCCCTCATAGAAGAAAAGCCGAAAGGCTACAAGCAAAATAAGATCAACAGAAGATGTCATTGGGCAAGTGCCAGGATAAGTGAAGCCATTTATTATCATAAGATGGATTCACCTTCCGTAAAAAGCTAGCACGATTCCGAACATAAAAAAATATCACTAAGCAGAACAGAAACATGCCAAAGAGACGCATCATGAGTGCGGGCATTCCTCTCCCTCCAAATATGGTAAACTGACGCAGCAAAAGACAGCCGAACATGAAGATGACGTAAAGAGGCGTCAGAAAACTGACACATCCACTCAACCGTCTGAAGCCAATCTCGGCAACTCCAATCTAACCCACACATAGCCAGCACAGTCGACCAGACCCTCGAAGAGAAGAAGCACTGGAAGAAAAGATGATCGATATCCTCACTTGAATAACCACAGAGAATACATCGCGAGCAAGCAGAGATACCGAACCTCATCAAACTATCCTGAGTACAAAGGCCTCCCTGAATAGACATCCAAAGCAAAAAGGAATGGCGGGGAATGGCCTTCCGGAACCAAACAACTCGAGACCAATGCACCAAGGTTCCCCTTGTCCGCATGGCATTCCAGGCACTATCCACTGAAAATCTCCCTCTACTATCATCCTCCCAAACCAGCTCATCCTCTCTCATACTATAAGGATTCGGAAGATGGGCCTAAGCCAAATCAACAAGGGCGGCAGACCTAGATGGGGGACACCGCCAAGAAGAATCAGAAATAATGGAAGCAACTGTAGCCATCTTATCCAAGCCATAGTCATAAATCACTCTCTCACTCAACGTATCCACAATCGGACCCATAGGATGCCAAAAATAAAACCATAATAAAGTCTTCTCACCATTCCCAATCCTAACTCTCATCCACCGCCGGGACCAAGAACGAAGCTCCAAAATCTTATGCCAACTCCAAGAGCAATCTGTAGGGCAAGACACCTCCCAAAAACTTCTCCCCCTCAACAAATAAGACTGAAGCCAATTCGACCAAGAAGAAACCTGGCCAGAACAAAGAAACCAAATGTGCTTAACAATAGCCGCTCTATTCCAGGTATCCAATCTCTTAATCCCCAGCCCCCCTCCTTTAGAGGTAAACAGACTCTACTCCAAGCCACTCTCGCCCCAGAAGATGTGAGCTCACTACCCTTCCAAAGGAAAGAACGGAGAATCGTCTCCACCTTCCTAATAACAGACTTAGGAAGAATAAATAAAGAAGACCAATAAACTTGAATAGAGAACAAAACAGACTTAATGAGATGAAGCCGCCCCGCATAAGAGAGAAACTTACTACTCCAACTCTTAGCACGCATAACAATACGATCCACAAGAGAAGCACAATCTGAGGCCCGGAGTTTAGTAGAAATCAAAGGGACTCCCAGATACCGCACTGGAAAAATCCCTTCTTGGAAGCCCAGAACATGACGCAGCTGGCCCTGAAGGGTAGAAGAAATACGAGAGGAGAAGAAATGACTTTTAGCTGGATTTGGGATTAAACCTGATAAACTACTGAACTGCCCGAGACAATCCTTGATCAAGGAAACCGAGGAGGCATCCGCTTTACAAAAAATCATAAGGTCATCCGCAAAGCAAAGATGAGTGAGACGGTCCTTAGAACACCGCCCATGGAATTTGAAACCCTGATTAAGAGCCATTTTATAAAGTAAGTCTAACAGAACTTCCATAGCCAAAACAAAGAGATAATGAGACATAGGATCACCTTGTCGCAACCCGCGACCCCAGAGAAAAAACCATGCAACTCCCCATTAATAGACACAGAAAACCTAGTAGAAGTCATACACTCCTGAATCCAACCCACCATCCTCTCTGGAAAACCAACAGTCCGCAAAACCTCAACCAAAAAGTCCCAACAAACAGTGTCATAAGCTTTCATCAAGTCAATCTTAAGAGCACATCTCGGGGAACCACCAATCCGAAGATAATTCTGAACCAATTCCTGACACAAAAGAATGTTGTCGCTGATACGCCTACCCGCAACAAAAGCATATTGATTATGACTTATCACTGAAGGAAGGATAACCTTGATCCTATTCGCAATAAGTTTAGCAATACACTTGTAAATAGTGTTGCAACAAGAAATAGGTCGATAATCCTTAACCTGGGAAGGGTTGGGAATCTTAGGAATCAGAGCAATAGAAGTAGCATTAACCTGTCTCAAGAGACGCCCAGAGGAAAAGAAAGAGTGAATAGCACAAAGGACATCATCCCCGACAACACTCCAAGACTTCTTAAAGAATCCTGAATTAAATCCATCTGGGCCTGGAGCTTTATTGTCCTTCAGCGCGAACAAGACAACCTTAATCTCCTCATCCGAAACCTCACGGGTAAGAGACTCACTCTGCTCAGCTGTCACATGCCTAGTAATTGCAGATCTAAGGGCAACCCTATTAGGGTTTCTTTTACTGTACTATATATTGTATCATTTCTTTATTAATGAGGCAATCACCCATTTTCGAAAATTTTCTTCAATGGAAGGCTTGGCTATGGCCAAAATTGCTTAAGGGAGGGATTCCCCTTATTTCATGCAATCGACTTATCTAAGGCGTGGCAATCTCGGTGGCGTCTCTGTGCTAGCATAACACTACAATGAATAATCTTAAGGGTTCTCAAAGACAAGTTCTTTGTCGGTCTTCTTTGTGGTCTTGGACGGATTTTGTTCCTACAAAATCAAATTCACGGTTCGTGAGGTTCTATCCATTGCGAGAGGTTTGCTTGGCCTAATCATCCAAGTGAGTTCCGCGTCAGAATCTCTACCCCACTGAGTCCTAGTAAACCCAATATAAAGTCCATTGATACATCTTCCCATGTCTTACTAGGTACAGGCAATGGTGTGTACAAACTATGAGCATAACCTTAGATTTAGCCTTTTTACAAGTTAAGCATTTATCACACAAACGCTCAATATATCTTCGTATTTTAGGCCAATAGAAATGTTCACTTAATACCCCTAAGGTATTAGCAATGCCAAAGTGCCTCATTAAACCTCCCCCGTGCGCTTCCTTAACTAACAACTCACGCATACTACAAACAGAAATGCATAATCTATTCTCCCTAAGTAGAAACCCATCATGTTGGTAGAATTTACTAAAGGTAGACTTTTCACATGCAACATAGATATTACTAAAGTCAATATTACTTGCATAAGTTCTTTAATAAATTCAAACCCAAGCTTTCTTGCACTCAATGAAGTAAGTAAAATATAACTCCGCAATAGTGCATAGGCGACAATGTTTTCCTTACCTTGTTTGTAGTGTATTACATATGGAAATGTCTCAACAAATTCTAACCATCGTGCGTGTAGTTTGTTCAACTTACCTTGGCCCTTCAAATGCCTCAATGACTTATGATCTGATGGATGAAAAACTTTTTTTTTGGATAAGGTAAGTATATGACATGAGTCCAACCACACCAGAGACATTACAGGATGCAGCTAACAACTTGGAGGAACCCATTCAGTTGCCAACAGGTCCAATCACACGCCAAAGAACAAAGAATATCAGAGAGGCCTTTGCGGGACTAGCTCAGAGCTATGTGACCAGTTGCAGCAACCAAGTCAAGTGCACACCAGAGACACATATGGGCATAACCAGAGAGGTCCCCAAGCTATTTCATTTGACCCAGATCAGCTCAGACTGAAGCATAGCAGAGCAGCTTCAGCACCAGCACCCTTTTTACCCGATTTCACCCATTTTGGGACTATGTTGAATTCGGCCAAATGGGGGCATTTTTATCATTTGTGCTCGACATTTTGACTTTATTTATGATGTAATTAGCATGGTTGACTATGCCATTAGGCTTAATTATGCTTAGATTTGTACTTAACCGGAAGCATGTCAATTTATTATAGCATGTAAGCACATCAATTAGCTTAAGTGAGATTAGCTTCTAATCTTTGTTTTAAGTTTATTTAGGTGCAAAAGGACCTTAATGGTCGTGGTTGAGGTGCTTGACTTAGGGCTTTTGGTAATTTTAGCTCTAGGGTCATTTTAGTCATTTTACTCTCTTGTAACCCTTATTGTATGACTCTTCTTTGTATTTTGGAGAACCAACGTAATATACAAAATTTGAAAGAGAGAAAAGCTTGAGCTTTCCATGGCTATGGCCGAAACCTTGTTGAGGGAGGGATTCCCCTTTTCAAGTTCAAATTGACTTATCTAAGCTTGGCAACTTAGTGGCGTCTCCATTGCTAGCAAAATACAATCTGATTTCATGCTTGTGGTTATCATGGACGTGAGTTTCATGGTGGTTAGGGGCTGATCTTGGTTGGGTTTTGTTCCTACAAAATCAGTATTCAAAGTTCTTGGGGTTTTGAGAAAGATGCTTGGGGGTTTGCTTGGTTTCCAACCCAAGTGAGTTCTTGTCATTTGGTATCAGAGCTTAGGGTTCTGAGGTCTGATTTCCTATCCTTTGTGTTGTTTAATCTTGTATTCATCTTTGTTCTTTGTTGATTTAATTTCGGCATCAAGGTTTTACTTCCACCTTGATTCGGCCATTGTTGGATCTTTGTTGTTTCTTGCAGATTTGTAATCCTTGTTGCATGAATAATAATCTGTCCTTTAGTAGTTTGTGCTAATTTTGAGTATTTCTTTGAGTTAAGCTTTGGCTACTTAGGTCAAAATTGGGGCTTTTGTGTTCTTTGCTTGAATCAAGTGTTTAGTTATTAATTGTAAGTTACTATGACGTGTTTAACATTGTTATTAAGTTATTAGTGTAAAAAAAAAAATGCATCAAGTCAGATTCGGCCAAGGAAGAACCATCACCACCCTTGCTTTGTTCTTGCCATATGCATGTCACTTAGCTTGTTTTCAATAGGTATTGTTCATATCGACTTTGAGAAAATCAGATTGCACTTCATTACTCCTAGCATTTGCGTGAACTAGCTTGTTTGCAATCTTTGTGAAGTTGTTGCAATCTTGTGAAGTGTGAGGAAAACAAGTGTTTTTGAGTGTTGTGGTGAGGCATTTGAGTGAATGAGTGTTGAAACAAAATGAAATGCTTATGGATTGATGAGGCCGTGACTTACTCTTGAAGTTTACTTATGCTTGTGTGTTAACTTTGTGAGACAAGTCTGGTTTCTTTTTTACACATATTGTCGTGAGTCAGATACTTGATGTGCTTATGTTGAAGCATGAATTAACAAGTGTGCTTGCTGATTTGCGTGAGCCATCATTAGCTTGACATTGGATTTGTGTTGAAATCATTAGCATGACATTGAAAATGGAAGCACTCATGAGCTTGACATGGAAATTTGAGTAGCCATCATTGCATTTGAGAGGTGCTTGAAGAGGCAAGCTGCTGCATCACCAAGTTAGTTGGAAAAGGTGTTTAGTTGGTTTGTAACTTACCATTGCCGAATTGACATGCTTACTTGACCTACTTGTAAGCTACTTACGTAAGCAGCTGAGTCACCTACTTGTTTTGAAAAAAAAAAGAGAAAAAGAAAGAAAGAAAGAGAATTGGTCGCATTGTGCTTAGTTGATTAGACCATTTGCAAGTTGATTATATTGCTTTACGTGAGTTACATTGATATTTGATTTGGTTTGTATTGGTTTGAGCTTGAAAGACTATATTTGTGTTATAGCCGAATTGAAATCCTTTGTGCTTCATTGTGTTTCATTGGAGTGTAAACACTTGTGAGTGTGTGAGAGAAGAAAAGAAAGGTGAGCTCAAACACTATAGCGAGTGACCACAAGATTACTTCAGTGACACGTTGATTGCTTGCTTGCTTATTTATTGCATTTAGCTAACTCGTCATTCTTTCTTATTCTGAGCACTCTAGCTATAGGTTTCTTTCGATTGAGTCTATGTGATTACTTATCTTATTTGCTTTATTCCACCTACACTATATACATTATTGGTTCTTTGTGTTTCTGCTAGCTTGTGGACTACACCTTAGTTGACCATTCTGGGAATTGAGTTGATTTGTAATTGAATTAAGGAAGAACTCAAGAGTGGTAAAAGGCGGTGATTGTGAGCACAGTATCGGGTAAAAGCCAATAGAGTGCAAACACGAGTGGAGTGATATCATTCGAGTGTAAACACATGAGATTGTGAGGATTTACATATTTATTTTGCTTTTTATTATTTCTAATCTTTTTGTTTAGTGTTGAGATGGCAGGTCCAAGTTTAACCATTGATGATAAGATCGAGGTTTTGGATACTTTCAAAAGTGATA
The DNA here is from genome assembly GCA_019454045.1 of Zanthoxylum bungeanum. NCBI lineage: Eukaryota > Viridiplantae > Streptophyta > Magnoliopsida > Sapindales > Rutaceae > Zanthoxylum > Zanthoxylum bungeanum. Next base: position 156,325 of record SKCR01037009.1, on the reverse strand, counting down.
TCCAAGATATTATGAGTGATTATAGAAGATCTTATGAGAAGTGGAAAAAGACTTGGAAGGTAACTAAATATGCAGTGAATAAAGAGAGTACTCAACAACCAAAAGCTATTGAAGTTATGTGTAATGAAGTGAGAAGCACTTGTGATGTTGAGTGCATAGCGAATGAAAACACTTGTGAGGCCTTGAATGTTGTGAATTGTGTTATAAGTGACATGGTAAGTGAAAATACTTGTGAGACCGTGAGCATTGAGGGAGTAAACACTTGTGAGGTAGTGTGCTTTGAGGTAGAAAAACATAGTGAAGCTGAGCAGGTGTGTGAGGAGGTTTTTGCAAGTATGGTTGAGATAGTGGCCATGAGTGATGATGAAGCTGTGAGAGCTGGTGAAAAGAAAGTAGATGTGGTAGTGAAGTTTTTCCATAACATTTTCTCTATTGTTTATGCTTTTTCATCGTAGGTACAAGTGGTCAAGTATGATTCTTTTATATTTCAATATCATCGTCCAATTGATTTTGTCATAACTATCTATGATCCGGGTTCGGATTCGAGGACGAATCCATTTCAAGAGAGGGACAATGACATGATCCAATGGACAACATTTGACATGAATGCAGTCACCCAAGGAACATTAGAGCCTTTGCAATTGCCAACAGGCCCAATCACACGCCAAAGAGCTAAGAAGATCACAGACGCAATAGCGTGGCCAGAGTTTGCATATAATAGATGCATTCATCCTTCTAGTTTTTACTTGCCTTATGAGATTGATTATGATTCTAATTCTTTAACTTCTATGGATTTATTATCTTTGATTGTTATTAAGCTTGGGAGTATGAATGATAAGGGAAAGGCAGAGTTAGTGAGAATAATAGGTTTCCAACGCATTGTGTTTGACCCCGGCAATTGGGTGTGGCTTTATATGCAAGAGGAAAATATCCAAGTTGCAACCAAGAGGAGATGGTCCATTTCAAGTCTTGGAGCGGATCAACAACAATACTTACAAGCTTAATCTTCTTTGTGAGTTTGGCGTTCCTGCAATGTTTAATATTTCTGACTTATTTTATTTTTAATACAGGTTCAGATTCGAGGTCGAATCCTTTTCAACAAGAAGGGAATGACATGAGTCCAACCACACCAGAGACATTACAGGATGCAGCTAACAACTTAGAGGAACCCATGCAGTTGCCAACAGGTCCAATCACATGCCAAAGAGCAAAGAAGATCAGAGAGGCCTTTGAGGGACTAGCTCAAAGCTATGTGACCAGTTGCAGCAACCAAGTCAAGTGCACACCAGAGACACATGTGGGCATAACCAGAGAGGTCCCCAAGCTATTTCATTTGACCCAGATCAGCTCAGACTGAAGCATAGCAGAGCAGCTTCAGCACCAACACCCTTTTGACCCGATTTCACCCATTTTGGGACTATGTTGAATTCGGCCAAATGGGGGCATTTTTATCATTTGTGCTCGACATTTTGACTTTATTTATGATGTAATTAGCATGGTTGACTATGCCATTAGGCTTAATTATGCTTAGATCTGTACTTAGCCGGAAGCACGTCAATTTACTATAGCATGTAAGCACATCAATTAGCTTAAGTGAGATTAGCTTCTAATATTTGTTTTAAGTTTATTTAGGTGCAAAAGGACCTTAATGGTCGTGGTTGAGGTGCTTGACTTAGGGCTTTTGGTAATTTTAGCTCTAGGGTCATTTTAGTCATTTTACTCTCTTGTAACCCTTATTATATGACTCTTCTTTGTATTTTGGAGAACCAACGTAATATACAAAATTTGAAAGAGAGAAAATCTTGAGCTTTCCATGGCTATGGCTGAAACCTTGTTGAGGGAGGGATTCCCCTTTTCAAGTTCAAATTGACTTATCTAAGCTTGGCAACTAAGTGGCGTCTCCATTGCTAGCAAAATACAATCTAATTTCATGCTTGTGGTTATTCTGGACGTGAGTTTCATGGTGGTTAGGGGCTGATCTTGGTTGGGTTTTGTTCCTACAAAATCAGTATTCAAAGTTCTTGGGGTTTTGAGAAAGATGCTTGGGGGTTTGCTTGGTTTCCAACCCAAGTGAGTTCTTGTCATTTGGATGATGCGTCCCACATTGGTTGCGGGGTGCCTCCTGGGCTGGTTTATAAGGCCAGGGCCAACCCTCTCCCTCTGAGCTAGCTTTTGGGGCAGAGTTAGGGTTTGGGTTCTTATCAGTTGGTATCAGAGCCACCACTCCGTGTGAATGGCCGGTGTCTCTTGGAGTTCGTTAAAACACCGACTGAGGCAGTCGGGTCTCAAGGGGGTGGGAATGATGCGTCCCACATCGGTTTCGGGGTGCCTCCTGGGCTGGTTTATAAGGCCAGGGCCAAACCTCTCCCTCTGAGCTAGCTTTTGGGGCAGAGTTAGGGCTTGGGTTCTTATCAGTATATATTAACAAAAGAAAGAAAACTTTTGCATACCCCAGACAACTAAGGAGGACAGGCCCTCATAGCAACAAATCTAAAAGCTAAAAGGAAATAAAAACATCAAAAGATGTCCTCAGATAGATGCCAAGAGAGGTGAAGCCATTTATTATCATAAAAAGGTCTCACCTTTCTTAGTAAACTAGCACGCATCTGAACAGAAAACACAATTTCAGTTAGAAGAACACTTGAGGGGCGAGGAAGCTCATTATGAAGGCGAGCATTTCTTTCCCTCGATAAGAAGTAAACGAAAGCTGCAAGTGAAAGACGAACCAGAATATGACATAAGGAGCCTCCAGTGTACTATCCATCCACTGAATTGTCTGCATCCAAACCCGCAAGCTCCAATCTAAACCATACATAGCCAACATAGTCGTCCAAACCCGGGAGGAGAAAGGGCACTGGAAAAAAGGTGATTTATATCCTCCATAGAGCAACCACATAGTACACATCTCGAACAAGTAGAGATACCAAAACTCATCAAACTATCCTCAGTACAAAGGCCACCCTGGATGGTCAACCAAAGTAGAAAAGCATGGCGCAAGATAGCCTTACGAAACCAAACAATCTGATGCTAATACACCAAAGTACCTCTCGTCCTCATAACATTCCAAGCACTCCTGATAGAAAAAATACCTCTTCTATCGTCCTCCAAACCAGCACATCCTCCCTCGTACTATAAGTTACGCATACTATAAACATGAATGCATAATCTATTCCCCCTTAAGTGGAAACCCATCATGTTGGTAGAATTTACTAAAGGTAGACTTTTCACATGCAACATAGATATTATTAAAGTCAATATTACTTGCATAAAGTTCTTTAATAAATTCAAACCCAAGCATTCTTGCACTCAATGAAATAAGTAAAATATAACTTCACGATAGTGCATAGGCGACAATGTTTTCCTTACCTTGTTTGTAGTGGATTACATATGAAAATGTCTCAACAAACTCTAACCATTGTGCATGTCGTTTGTTCAGCTTACCTTGGCCCTTCAAATGCTTCAATGACTTATGATCTGTATGGATCATGACAAGAAACCCACTTGGATTCGAAATCCAAGCAAACCCCAAGCAACGGACAGAACCCCAAGAACCGCGAATTTGATTTTGTGTAAACAAAACCCTTCTAAGGCCACGAAGAAGACCCACAAAGAACTTACCCTTGAGAACCTTTAAGATGAATCCTTGTAGTGTTTTACTAGCAATGGAGACGCCACTAAGTTTGCCAAAACTTAGATAAGTCGATTTAAACTTGAAAAGGGGAATCCCTCCCTTACAAGAATTCGGCCATAGCCAAAGCTTTAAGCTTTTGAGTTTTATAAATTTCGTTGATTGTTTCTCCAAATGAAAAAGAAAGAAAGCTTAAATAGTGTTACAAAGAGAAACCCTAAAGGCATAAAGACAACAATGCCCCGAAAGGCTAAATTACAAAAATACCAAAGTCTTCAAGTCTTCAAAGGCCTTTGAAGCTGATTTGGGCCAAGTGAAGTGGTTTTGGGCCCTCTCTATTGAAGCCCACATGCGTCTCTATTTGTTTGTTGCAATCGGCCATAAAACTCTGAACTAATCCCGCCATTGCTTCTCTGAGTCTTTTGGTCCTCTGCTTCATAATTGGCCCTTCTGGTACTTGTAATGGGTCTTTTGCTTTGTTGTCGGCCTGGATCATGTCATCCTCTCCCTCTTGAAAAGGATTCGACCTCGAATCTGTACCTGCATCAAAAGGAGTTAAGTCAGAAACATTAAATGTAGCAGACACATTATACTTACCTTGTAAATCCAGCTTGTATGCATTGTCATTAATCCATTCCAAGACTTGTAATGGACCATCCCCTCTCGGTTGCATCTTAGATTTACGTTGTTCAGGAAATCTCTCCTTGCGCATGTGTACCCAAACCCAATCTCCAGGCTGAAATACCACACGTTTTCTTCCCTTATTAACATGAGAAGCATATTGCTCATTCTTTCGCTGTATTTGCTCTCTTGCTTTCTCAGGTATATGCTTCACCAAATCGGCTTTCCTTTTTCCATCTAGCCCAGCAAGTTCATCAACAGGCAAAGGTAACAAATCTAATGGAGTTAGTGGCTGGAAACCATAAACAATTTCAAATGGTGAGTAAGATGTAGAGGAATGAATACTACGATTATATGCAAATTCAACAAAAGGCAAATAATCCTCCCAAGTTTTTAAGTTCTTATTAATAATAGTACGCAATAACTGAGTCAAAGTCCTATTAACAACCTCGGTCTGGCCATCAGTTTTGGGGTGGCAAGTAGTAGAATACAAAAGTTTAGTTCCCAACTTACCCCCTAAAACTTTCCAAAAGTGACTAAGGAATTTGACATCACGATCTGAAACTATACTCCATGGAATCCCATGGAGTCGTACTACTTCTCTAAAGAACAAGTCAACAATGTTAGTGGCATCATCAGTTTAATGACATGCTATAAAATGTGCCATCTTACTGAACCTATCAACCACTACAAAGATGGAATCTCTATATTTCTTAGTCCTAGGTAAACCCAAGATAAAGTCCATCGATACATCTACCCATGGCTCACTAGGTATAGGCAATGGTGTATACAACCCATGAGGCATAACCTTAGATTTAGCCTGTTTACAAGTTAAGCATTTATCACACAAACGCTCAATATCTCTCCGCATTTTAGGCCAATAGAAATGTTCACTCAATACCCCTAAGGTTTTGGCAATGCCAAAGTGCCCCATTAAACCTCCCCCATGTGCTTCCCTCACTAACAACTCACGCATACTACAAACAGTAATGCATAATCTATTTTCCCTAAATAGAAACCCATCATGTTGGTAGAATTTACTAAAAGCAGACTTTGCACATGCAGCATAGATAGTACTAAAGTCAATATCACTAGCATAAAATTCTTTAATAAATTCAAACCCAAGCATTCTTGCACTCAATGAAGTAAGTAAAGCATACCTTCGCGATAGTGCATCGGCGACAATATTTTCCTTACCTTGTTTGTAGCGGATTACATATGGAAATGTCTCAACAAACTCTAACCATTTTGCGTGTCGTTTGTTCAGCTTACCTTGGCCCTTCAGATGCTTCAACGATTCATGATCTGTATGGATCACAAACTCTCGAGGCCACAAATAATGCTGCCAAGTCTCAAGGGCTCGTACTAGCGCATACAACTCCTTGTCATAAGTGGGGTACCTCAAAACTGCTCCATTCAGCTTCTCACTAAAGTAAGCTATTGGTCGCTTTTCTTGCATAAGAACCGCTCCAATGCCTATCCCGGATGCGTCACACTCAATCTTAAATGTCTTCTCAAAGTTGGGTAGTACCAAGACTGGTGCACTGCACAACTTCATTTTCAGATCCTGGAATGCACGCTCATGCTCTTCACCCCATTTGAAGCCAACAGTCTTCTTCACTACTTCAGTCAATGGTGCTGCAATACTACTGAAGTCTTTAACAAATCTACGGTAGAAGCTTGCTAATCCATGGAAGCTTCTGACTTCTGTCACTATTGTTGGTGTTGGCCAATCCTGAATTGCCTTCACCTTTTCTAAATCTACCTCGATGCCATCTACACTCACAACAAATCCAAGGAAAACAATTCTATCCATACAAAAAGTGCACTTATCAAAGTTAGCATACAGTGTTTCTTGCCTTAACACATCAAGAACATGCTTCAAATGCATAACATGCTCATCTACTGTTTTACTGTAAACTAAGATGTCATCCAAATAAACCACAACAAACTTACCTAAAAATGCACGCATAACATGATTCATCAATCTCATAAATGTGCTAGGTGCGTTTGAAAGACCAAATGGCATAACTAACCATTCATACAAACCATACTTAGTCTTAAATGCAGTTTTCCACTCATCTCCCTCTCTCATACGAATTTGATGGTATCCACTCTTTAAATCAATCTTACAAAAATTTTTGGAACCATGTAATTCTCAACATGTCATATAGTCTAGGAATGGGGTGACGATACTTTACCGTAATATTGTTGATAGCTCGGCAATCAATGCACATACGCCACATCCCATCTTTCTTAGGAACTAGACGCACTGGTACTGCACAAGGACTCATGCTTTCCTTTACATACACATTGTCCATCAACTCCCGTACTTGCCTTTGTAGCTCCTTTGTCTCCTCAGGATTGCTCCTATAAGCCGGTCTGTTAGGAATGACTGCTCCAGGTATGAAGTCTATCTGGTGCTCAATACCTCTAATGGGTGGAAGCCCACTAGGTATGTCCTCTGTCAGTACGTCACTGTAATCCTGCAAAAGAGATGAAATAGACACATGAAGCAAAGGGTCAGAGTTAGTAAAATAAATATGAGGCTCCTTATAGACTAACAATAGCATGAGCGTGCTAGCCTTGAATGCTTTCCTCGCTTCACCTTCACCCATGTAGAAACTCTTTTTAACTCTCCTTTTTGTTTCCCCCTCACGTTCACTCACACTCCCCTTGGGAACTCCCACGGCCTTGGCCTTATTTTTCTCACCAGATACACCACTCTCACTAGTCTCACCCAAGTTGGTGTTTCCCTTCGCTCTCTCTTTGTCACGTTCAAGTTGCAACTTAACCTGATCTTCATGGACTTATGCAGGTGTAAGGGGGTATAATGTAATGGATTTTCCCTTATGCTGAAAAGAGTACTTGTTCTTGAACCCATCATGAATAACCTTCTTATCAAACTGCCACGGTCTGTCCAAAAGAATATGTCCTGCATGCATCGGTATCACATCACATAGGACATCATCTGTGTATGGCCCCATGGTAAAGCCAAGCACATGGCAAAGCAATAAAAGCATCAGCACATTCATCATTTCAACAAGTCATTCAGACATACCAGGCACAATGCATTCATCTCCGTTTGATAGTCCAATAAGATTCGCTTCTGCCAAAGGTTTTGGGATGATTCCAAAGACTTGACTACCTCATTCCTGTACAGCCCTTGAAACGTACCCCATTAGTCCAAGATTGCCACTGCCATATACTAAGTGAATATTCCTTTATGCTATGACTCTACCCAATTCTTGTGCTGGCCGCAGCGAATTCTGGTTTAGAACCAGCACTAGTACTGAATGGGTTTTATGGCGGAAATCCGATAACGCAGCGGAACAGTGGAAAATCAAAATTTTCATATTTCAAAAATTTTTCTCGGATCAATTAAATAAACTTATTGTCACACTTATTTCCCCACAATCATTTAACCACTGAAACTTGTAAGGCTTCAGGTGTCTCAAGCAACTCAACCTCAATCGCTCAATCAAAGCTAACTAGCAACATTAGTACAACTGCCCCCATCTATGATCATACTACATCCCTTGCCATTCACACGGCACCTAGTATGGAATATGTTCTCCCTCTGCTGCACACTCTCATCCTCTACAACTTGAGCACTCAAAGCACACTTGACAACTAAGGATAAGTTATTCAGCAGGTATGCAGCTCCCTCATGGTCACTAGCATCCTCCAACTCTGGCATCTCCTCCTCGACCTCATTATTGGTAGAGTACACCTCTCCACTCTTTTTATCAATCACTAAGGTACGCCTATTGGGACATTGTGAAGCATAGTGTCCCATGCCCAAACACTTGACATCCTTAGTTCTAGCAGATGCACCCTCAGGTTTTGGACTAGTTTTGCTCGGTTCTGCAGCCTCTTTACCTTTGGCACTAGGTTCGGCCCTAGGCTTATTAAAGCCTCCACTGAAATCACCTCTAGGCTTGTCAAAGCCTCCATCTCGCTTCTCATTCGGAACCCATTTCCCCTTCCATGCAGAAGTAGCCTGAGTGTCAAATCTGGATGTTGATTTTTTCTTGAGTTGCCTTTCTACCTTGATAGCCATGTGAAGCATATCTTCCAAATCAACATAGTGATGCAACTCCACCATGTTTGCAATCTCTCTATTCAAGCCCCCTAGAAACCGTGCCATAGTAGCTTCTGCATCCTCAATTACATTTGCCCTGATCATGGCAACTTCCATCTCGGTGTAATAGTCTTCAACACTCTTGGTCCCCTGATATAGATGTTGTAGTTTCTGATACAATTCCCTATAGTAATGGCTGGGTATAAATCTGTTTCTCATGAGACCTCTAAGTTCTGCCCATGTCTGAATCGATCTCTCATAATTTCTCCTCCGAGTAGAGACAAGCTGATCCCACCAAATCATAGCATAATCGGTAAACTCAATCGCTGCCAGATTGATCTTCTTCTCGTCTGAGTAGTGATGACAGTTAAAAATCAATTCTATTTTCCTTTCCCATTCTAAATAAGCTTCAGGATCATTCTTGCCGTGGAATGTTGGTATCTTGATCTTGATGCTACCTAGATCACCATCTACATCTCTTCGTCTACCATATTCCCTCCTATCATAATCCCCTCTTCTGGCATCAAATGCACCTCTATCATCAAACCGTCTATCCCTCATATCATTCCTCCTATCATGCCCAGGCTGAAATCTCTCCTCCACATCATCAAGACCATCAGAATCATCAAACTGATTTTCAGCTTCCTCTTCATCTAGTGGTACATACTGTGGTGGTACACGTCGAGGTGGCACATTATGAGGTGGTGGTATATGATGGGGTGGTGGTGCTCTGGGACCACTACCAGTTTGAATACTCTCTACACTCTTGGTCAATCTCTCCAAAGCAGTATTCATGTTCTCCATCATATCTGTAAATTTCCTATCCAAAGCCTCAAGCTTTTCATCAGTGGTTAGACCTCCCATCTCAACACTAAACAAACAGATTAGAAATAACAAGAAAGTAAAGCAAATATGTAAATCCTCACAATCTTACGTGTTTACACTCGAATGATATCACTCCACTTGTGTTTGCCCTCTATTGGCTATTACCTGATACTGTGCTCACAATCACTGCCTTTTACCACTCTTGAGTTCGTCCTCAATTCAAATGTGAATCACACTCAATCCAAGAATACAAACCAAATGTAGTCCTCAAGCCAGCATGAAACACAAAGGTCTAATAATATATATGGGACAAGTGGAAACAAAATGCAAACAGGAATAGCAACGACGAAGACTCAATCAATAATACTTAAACTAGAGTATTTGGAATAAAGAAGTGAACAATTAGCACAATGGGAAAAAAATAAGCATGCAAATTCGCGGTCGTATGCAATTTCGGGAGAAAATTTGGCACCGCTATAGAAATTTTAATGGGAGACCCTCCACGGGCACCTAAATGATAATATGGAACAAACTAAATTCAACCAAAATTTCACTATTTTTTTTCCTGCTCAAGTGATCAGTATCACTCAAGTCCTTTTTTTTTTTGATAACGTCAGATGCTGATACTGTGGTTCTGATTTCAGAGGCTGATTTAGGTTCTGATTTCAAAGGCTGATTTAGGTTCAGATTTCAGAGGCTGATTTAGGTTCAGAATTCAGAGGTTGATTTAGGTTCTGATTTCATAGGCTGATTTTCAGTGTCTGATTTCAGAGGTTACTTTTCAGGGTCTGATTTCAGAGGCTACTGGTCAGGGTCTGATTTCAGAGGTTACTTTTCAAGGTCTAATTTCAGAGGTTACTTTTCAAGGTCTGATTTCAGAGTCTGATTTCAGAGGCTAATCTTCAGGGTCTGATTTCATAGACTAAGTTTCAGGGTCTGATTTCAGAGTCAGATTTCAATGGCAAAGTTTTTAGAGTCTGATTTCAGAGTTTGATTTCAGGGTCTGAATTCAAAGGCTAAGTTTTACGGTCTAAATTCAGAGTCAGATTTCCAACTTCACTAGGGTTTTAGAAACAACACACAGCCGCCAAAGAACATGCTTATTTCTTCAACATATGCTAAATAACAGAAAGTATATGACGAACTGATATGAAGAACAGAACAAAAACCCAGAACTGGAAAATGATAGAAGATGAACTGATATATGCAAAACACAACAAAATCAGATCCAGAAATAAACAAAACGAAAACAGAAACAAGATCCAACAAGAACTGAAACGAAAATAACAATAACGAAAATAAAAACAGAATCAAACAAAAGAAAAGATAGGAAAAATCAGACCTTGGAACCCTGAGCTCTAGATACCAAATGACAAGAAACCCACTTGGATTCGAAATCCAAGCAAACCCCAAGCAATGGACAGAACCCCAAGAACCACGAATTTGATTTTGTGGAAACAAAACCCTTCCAAGGCCACGAAGAAGACCCACAAAGAACTTGCCCTTGAGAACCTTTAAGATGAATCCTTGTAGTGTTTTGCTAGCAATGGAGACGCCACTAAGTTTGCCAAAACTTAGATAAGTCGATTCAAACTTGAAAAAGGGAATCCCTCCCTTACAAGAATTCGGCCATAGCCAAAGCTTTAAGCTTTTGAGTTTTATAAATTTCATTGATTGTTTCTCCAAATGAAAAAGAAAGAAAGCTTAAATAGTGTTACAAAGAGAAACCCTAAAGGCATAAAGACAACAATGCTCCTAAAGGCTAAATTACAAAAATACCAAAGTCTTCAACTCTTCAAAGGCCTTTGAAGCTTATTTGGGCCAAGTGAAGTGGTTTTGGGGCCTCTCTATTGAAGCCCACATGCGTCTCTATTTGTTTGTTGCAATCGGCCATAAAACTTTGAACTAATCCCGCCATTGTTTCTCTGAGTCTTTTGGTCCTCTGCCTCGTAATTGGCCCTTCTGGTACTTGTAATGGGTCTTTTGCTTTGTTGTCGGCCTGGATCATGTCATATCACAAAGTTGTTTTTGGATAAGATAAGTATATATTAACAAAAGAAATAAAACAAAACCACATGGGTATACCCCAGAAAACTAAGGAGGACAGGCCTCCTAGCAACAAAGCTAAAAGCTAAAAGGAAATAAAAACATCAAAAGATGTCCACAGACAGATGCCAAGAGAGGTGAATCCATTTATTATCATAAAAGGTCTCACCTTTAAGGTAAACTAGCACACGTCCGAACAGAAAATACAGTGTCGGTTAAAAGAACATTTGAGGGGCGAGGAAGCTCATCATGAAGGCGAGCATTTCTTTCCCTCCATAAGAAGTAAACAGAAACTACAAGTGGAAGATGAACCAAAATATGACATAAGGAGTCTCCAGTGTACTAATCCATCCACTGAACTATCTGCATCCAAACCCGGGAGCTCCAATGACAAGAAACCCACTTGGATTCGAAATCCAAGCAAATCCCAAGCAACGGACAGAACCCCAAGAACCGCGAATTTGATTTTGTAGAAACAAAACCCTTCCAAGGCCACAAAGAAGACCCACAAAGAACTTGCCCTTGAGAACCTTTAAGATGAATCCTTGTAGTGTTTTGCTAGCAATGGAGACACCACTAAGTTTGCCAAAACTTAGATAAGTCGATTCAAACTTTAAAAAATGGAATCCCTCCCTTACAAGAATTCGGCCATAGCCAAAGCTTTAAGCTTTTGAGTTTTTATAAATTTCATTGATTGTTCTAAAATGAAAAAGAAAGAAAGCTTAAATAGTGATACAAAAGAAACCCTAAAGGCATACAGACAACAATGCCCATAAATACGAAATTACAAAAATACCAAGTTTTTAAGTCTTCAAATGCGTCTTTATTTGTTTATTGCAGTCGGCCATAAAACTCTGAACTAATCCCGCCATTACTTCTCTGAGTCTTTTGGTCCTCTGCTTCATAATTGGCCCTTCTGGTACTTGTAATGGGTCTTTTGCTTTGTTGTCGGCCTGGATCATGTCATCCCCTCCCTCTTGAAAAGGATTCGACCTCGAATCTGAACCTGCATCAAAAGGAGTTAAGTCAGAAACATTAAATGTAGCAAACACATTATACTTACCTTGTAAATCCAGCTTGTATGCATTGTCATTAATCTGTTCCAAGACTTGAAATGGACCATCCCCTCTCGGTTGTAGCTTAGATTTACGTTGTTCAGGAAATCTCTCCTTACGCATGTGTACCCAAACCCAATCTCTAGGCTGAAATACCACACGCTTTCTTCCCTTATTAGCATGAGAAGCATATTGTTCATTCTTCCGTTGTATTTGCTCTCTTGATTTCTCATGTATATGATTCACCAAATCGGCTTTCCTTTATCCATCTAGCCCCGCATGCTCATCAAAAGGCAAAGGTAACAAATCTAATGGAGTTAGTGGCTGAAAACCATAAACAATTTCAAATGGTGAGTAAGATGTAGAAGAATGAATACTACGATTATATGTAAATTCAACAAAAGTGACATGATCTAGGCCGACAATAAAGCAAAAGACCCATTACAAGTACCAGAAGGGCTAATTACAAGGCAGAGGACCAAAAGACTCAGAGAAGCAATGGCGGGATTAGTTCAGAGTTTTATGGCCGACTGCAACAAACAAATAGAGACGCATGTGGGCTTCGATGGAAAGGGCCCAAAGCCATTTCACTTGGCCCAAATCAGTTTAGAATAAAGCTTCATAGGCATTGAAGACTTAAAGACTTGGTATTTTTGTAATTTCGTATTTAGGGGCATTGTTGTCTTTATGCTTTTAGGGTTTCTTTTGTATCACTATTTAAGCTTTCTTTCTTTTTCATTTGGAGAACAATCAACGAAATTTATAAAACTCAAAAGCTTAAAGCTTTGGCTATGGCCGAATTCCTATAAGGGAGGGATTCCCCTTTTCAAGTTTGAATCGACTTATCTAAGTTTTGGCAAACTTAGTGGCGTCTCCATTGCTAGCAAAACACTACAAGGATTCATCTTAAAGGTTCTCAAAGGCAAGTTCTTTGTGGGTCTTCTTTGTGGCCTTGGAAGGGTTTTGTTTCTACAAAATCATATTCGCGGTTCTTGGGGTTCTGTCTGTTGCTTTGGGTTTGCTTGGATTTTGAATTCAAGTGGGTTTCTTGTCATTTGGTATCTAGAGCTCAGGGTTCCAAGGTCTGATTTTTCCTATCTTTTCTTTTGTTTGATTTTGTTTTTATTTTCGTTTCAGTTCTTGTTGTTGGATCTTGTTTCTGTTTTCGTTTTGTTTATTTCTGGATCTGATTTTGTTGGGTTTTTCATATCAGTTCATCTTCTATCATTTTCCAGTTCTGGGTTTTTGTTTTGTTCTTCATATCAGTTCGTCATATACTTTATGTTATTTAGCATATGTTGAAGAAATAAGCATGTTCTTTGGCGGCTGTGTGTTGTTTCTAAAACCCTAGTGAAGTTTGATATCTGACTCTGAATTCAGACCCTAAAACTTAGCCTTTGAATTCAGACCCTGAAATCAGACTCTAAAAACTTAGCCTTTGAAATCTGACTCTGAAATCAGACCCTGAAACTTAGTATCTCAAATCAGACCCGAAGATTAGCCTCTGAAATCAGACCTTGAAAAGTAACCTCTGAAATCAGACCCTGACCAGTAGCCTCTGAAATCAGACCCTGAAAAGTAACCTCTGAAATCAGACACTGACCAGTAGCCTCTGAAATCAGACCCTGACCAAAAGCCTCTGAAATGAGACCCTGAAAATCAGCCTCTGAAATCAGAACCTAAATCAGCCTCTGAAATCAGAACCTATACCCTCCCCAGAGCAACCACTTAGTACACATCTCGAACAAGTAGAGATACCAAAACTCATCAACCTACAAAGGCCACCCTGGATGGAAATTAAGGCTAAGGCTGTAAGTGTTCCCAAGGGGTGTGTGAGTGAACCTAAAGGGGAAACGAAAGGGCGAGTGAAAAAGAGCTTCTACATTGGTGAGGTGAAGCAATGAGAGCTTACAAGGCTAGCAAGCTCATGATTTTTCTAGCCTACAAAGATCACCATATTTGTATAGCTAACATTGACCCTTTGCTTCCTTTCTCCATTTCATCTCTTTTACAGGAATTCAATGATATGCTCACAGAGGACATTCCTAGTGGGCTCCCACCCATTAGAGGTATTGAGCACCTGATAGATTTCATATATGGCGCAATCATTCCCAATAGACCAGCCTACCGAAGCAATCCGGAGGAAACAAAGGAACTTCAAAGGCAAGTGCGGGAGTTGATGGAGAAAGGGTATGTCAGAGAAAGTACGAGTCCCTGTGTGGTACCAGTTCTTCTAGTTCCTAAGAAATATGGGACGTGGCGTATGTGCATTGATTGTCGAGCGATCAATAATATAACGGTAAAGTATCGTCACCCTATTCCTAGACTAGATGACATGTTAGATGAATTGCATGGTTCCTAAATTTTCAGTAAGATTGATTTCGCATGAGAGAGGGAGATGAGTGGAAAACCGCATTTAAGACCAAGTATGGCTTGTTTGAATGGTTAGTTATGCCATTTGGTCTTACAAACGCACCTGGCACATTTATAGGTAGGTTTTTTGTAGTTATTTTGATGACATCTTAGTTTACAGTAAAACAATGGATTTATTTTTGGATAAGGTAAGTATATTAACCAAAAACTATACAAAAGCAAAGGGGCATACCCCAGACAACTTGAGAGGACAGGCCCTCCTAGTAAAAAGTCGAAAGGCTACAAACAAAACAAGACCATCAAAAAATGTCAACGGACAAGCGCCATGAGAGGTGAAGCCATTTATTATCATAAGATGGTTTCACCATCCGCAGTAAACTGGCACGAGTCCAGACAGTAAACACAATATCATAAAAAAGAGCACTGACAGGGCGAGGGGTCAAATCATGCATGCGGGCATTCCTCTCCCTCCAGATGTAGTAAACTGAAGCAGCAAATGAAAGCCGAAAAAGAAGATGACATAATGAGGCGTCGGTGAACTGATACATCTACTCAACAGTCTACAGCCAAACACGAGAACTCCAATCTACCCCACACATGGCCAACATAATAGTCCAAACCCGCGAAGAGAAAGAGCATTAGAAGAAAATGTGATCAATATCCTCACCTGAACAACCACAAAGGACGCATCGCGAGCAACCAGAGATACCGAAACTCATTAGATGATCCTGGGTACAAAGTCCACCATGAATAGTCATCCAAAGCAGAAAAGAATGGCGCATAATAGCTTTACGAAACCAAACAACCTGATACCAATGCATCAAATAGCCTCTCATCCTCATCACATGCCAAGCACTAAAGACAGAAAACCTCCATCTACTATCATCATCCCTCATACTAGAAGGATCCGATTGAAGGGACCAGGCTAGCTCAACAAGGGTAGCTGACCTAGCAGGGGGCCAACACCAAGAAAAGTCCGAGATTATAGTAGCAACTGTAGCCTTCCTATCCAAGCCAGAGTCATAAATAACTCTCTCTCCCAACGTATCCACAATCGGACCCAGCGGATGCCAATTATCAAACCACAACAACGTCTTCTCACCATTCCCAATCCTAAACCTCATTCTCCGACGAGCCCAAGAACGAAGCTCCAAAATCTTACGCTAACTCCAAGAACAATCTCTATGACACGACACCTCCCAAAATGCTCCGCCCCCGAAGCAAGTAAGATTGAACCCAATTCGACTAAGAGGAGAACTGACCAGAGCAAAGAAACCATAAATGCTTAACAATTGCCAGTCTATTCCATGTTTCCAAACTCTTAATCCCCAAACCCCCTTCTTCCAAAGGTAAACAAATTGTACTCCACGCCACTTTTGCCAATGAGGAAATAAGCTGACTGCCCTTCCAAAGGAAATATCTGAGAGTCGTCTCTACCTTCCTAATAACAGACTTAGAAAGAATGAATAAAGAAGACCGATAAACTTGAATAGAGAACAAAACCGACTTTATGAGCTGAAGCCGTCCTGCATACGAAAGAAACCTACTACTCCAACTTTTGGCACGCCTGATAATACGCTCAACAAGAGAAGCACAATCTGAAACCCGAAGCTTGGTAGAAATCAAGGGAACTCCCAAATAGCGTACTAGAAGAATACCCTCTTGGAAAACCCAACACATGAAGCAGCGGATCCTTAAGAGAAAGAGAGATACTGGAGGAGAAATGATAACTCTTTGCTGGATTCGGGACCAAACCTGATAAACCCATAAACTGCCAAAGACAATCCTTGATCAAAGAGACCGATGGAGCATCCGCTTTACAAAATATCATAAGGTCATCTTCAAAACAAAGGTTTGTGAGGCGGTCTTTAGAACAACGCCAATGAAACTTGAAACCCCAATCATGAGTCATAGTCTAAAGTAAGCCCGTGAGAACTTCCATTGCCAAAATGGAAAGATAATGAGCCATAGGATCACCTTGTCGAAACCACGACCCCTAGAGAAAAAAACCATTCAACTCCCCATTAATAGACATAGAGAACACAATAGATGTCATACACTCCCGAATCCAGCCCACCGTCCTCTCAGGGAATCCAAAAGTCCGCAAAACCTTAACCAGAAAATTTTAACGAACAGTATCATAAGCTCACACGAATCCAGCCATTCAAGGAACATTAGATGTCACAACCAGTAATATGGTAGAGCCTTTACAAGTTCCAACAGGGCCAATCACACGCCAGAAAGCTAAGAAGATCAGAGACGCAATGGCGGGACTAGCACATAGTGCCATGGCCGAGTGTGACAGACAACCCCAGGGCATATTGGCGTCACATGAGGGCTTCAATGGAGTTGGTCCAAAGCTATTTCACGTGGCCCAAGTCATTCTAGAAGACGCGCAATAATCGATTTTGAAGATAGGACCATTTTGAAGAATTTGGCAATTTTATGCCTTATATGTAATTCGGCCAAATAAGCTTGTATTTTGACCTTTTGCTTGACATGTTGACTCTAGTTAGGCTATTTGTAACTTAGTTAGCTAGATCATTTGGGTCAAATTGGATTAGAACTAAGTTAGTTAGTTAAAGGACCTATTAGGCATTCTTTAGAAAAGATGCCCCTTTTGTTGACTTTTTCTTTTTGATCTTTTTGCCACTTGCATAAAGATCTTGGTGGGGATATTTGTAATATTAAGTAAATGACTACTTAGGGCTTTAGCTTTATGTAGCCATTGGGTAGTTTTAGTACCTTTTGGTCTTTTTACCTTTTGAAGGGCATTTTAGTAAATTTTCCTTATCCTATATATTGTAAACATTGTGTTCTTCAATAAAAACTTGCAAATTTCGAATTTCTTCAAAGAAACATGGCTATGGCCAAATTTCAAGCTTAAGGGAGGGATTCCCCTTTGTTTCATCTTGACTTATCTAAGGCGTGGCAACCTTGGTGGCGTCTCCGTGCTAGCAGAACACTGCAAGGAATCATCTTAAGGGTTCTCAAAGACAAGTTCTTTTTGGGTCTTCTTTGTGGCCTTGGAAGGGTTTTGTTCCTACAAAATCGAATTCGCGGTGCTTGGGGTTCTATCCGTTGCGAGGGGTTTGCTTGGCCTTAAACACCCAAGTGAGTTCCGCGTCATTTGGTATCAGAGCTTAGGGTTCCAAGGTCTGATTTTTCTATCTTTACTTTGTGTTTTTCATTTAGTCTTTATTGTGTTTGTTGGTCATTAAGATATTTGTTCATCTTGATTCTTGGTTTTTTGTTTCTTAAGTGTTTTTGCCTATTTTGAATCGCGTGTGACCGGCATACCGGCCTTATATTGGCATACCGGTGAAAAAAATACACTAGACACAGCCTCTGGAAGCGGAAAGTTTCATACCGACATTCATACCGGCCTTCATACCAGTCTTTCTGGGGATTACATAGCTTCTGGAACTAGGTATGTTTCATATTGGCATTCATACCGGAATTCATACCGGTCTAATTGGGTATTACATAGCTACTGGAACCGGGGTAGTTTTCATATCGGTCCCATACCGGACTAAATACCGGCCAACTTGTTCCAAAAATATAGCTACTGGAACCGGGCTAGTTCATACCGGCTTACATACCAGTCTATATACCGGCGAACCTGTGGGTAAAACATAGCTACTGGAACCGGGAATCAACCATACCGGTCCGTGAAGGGTAATTAGACAAAATTTCTATTGAGGCACCAAACTTTCATCCCAATTTGCATACGTCCGGGTTTATTTGCATGCTTATTTGCCTATTGTTCTAGTTTGTGATTTGCTTATTCCAAGCATTCTAGACTTATGTTTTCGTTGAATTGAGTCTACGTATTTGCTAATTCTTACTCGCATTACTTCTTTTGCCCTATATTGGTTTCTTATAGTTTATGCTAGCTTGAAGATTACACATTGTTGTGAACTTCTATGATAAGTCATATTCACATTATATTGAGTGCAAACACGAGTGGAGTGGAGTGATACGTAATTGAGTGCAAACACGTGAGCGTGTGAGATTGTGAGGTTGTATAATTATTTTCACATATTTGTTACGTCTAATCTGTTTGTTGAAGCTTTGACATGAGTCCAACCACACCAGAGACATTACATGATGCAGCTAACAACTTGGAGGAACCCATGCAGTTGCCAACAGGTCCAATCACATGCCAAAGAGCAAAGAAGATTAGAGAGGCCTTTGCGGGACTAGCTCAGAACTATGTGACCAATTGCAGCAACCAAGTCAAGTGCACACCAGAGACACATATGGGCATAACGAGAGAGGTCCCCAAGCTATTTCATTTGACCCAGATCAGCTCAGACTGAAGCATAGCAGAGCAGCTTCAGCACCAGCACCCTTTTGACCCGATTTCACCCATTTTGGGACTATGTTGAATTCAGCCAAATGGGGGCATTTTTGTCATTTGTGCTCGACATTTTAACTTTATTTATGATGTAATTAACATGGTTGACTATTCCATTAGGCTTAATTATGCTTAGATCTGTACTTAGCCGGAAGCACGTCAATTTACTATAGCATGTAAGCACCTCAATTAGCTTAAGTGAGATTAGCTTCTAATCTTTGTTTTAAGTTATTTAGGTGCAAAAGGACCTTAATGGTCGTGGTTGAGGTGCTTGACTTAGGGATTTTGGTAATTTTAGCTCTAGGGTCATTTTAGTCTTTTTACTCTCTTGTAACCTTTATTATATGACTCTTCTTTGTATTTTGGAGACAACCAACGTAATATACAACATTTGAAAGAGAGAAAAGCTTGAGCTTTCCATGGCTATGGCCGAAACCTTGTTGAGGGAGGGATTCCCATGTTCAAGTTCAAATTGACTTATCTAAGCTTGGCAACTTAGTGGCGTCTCCATTGCTAGCAAAATACAATCTGATTTCATGCTTGTTGTTATCATGGACGTGAGTTTCATGGTGGTTAGTGTTCCTACAAAATCAGTATTCAAAGTTCTTGGGGTTTTGAGAAAGATGCTTGGGGGTTTGCTTGGTTTCCAACCCAAGTGAGTTCTTGTCATTTGGTATCAGAGCTTAGGGTTCTGAGGTCTGATTTCCTATCCTTTGTGTTGTAATCTTGTATTCATCTTTGTTGATTTAATTCCTGCATCAAGGTTTTACTTCCACCTTGATTTGGCCATTGTTGGATCTTTGTTGTTTCTTGTTGTTTCTGGTAAGGAAATTAAGGCTAAGGCCGTGAGTGTTCATTCCCAAGGGGTGTGTGAGTGAACCAAAGGGGGAAACGAAAGGGCGAGTGAAAAAGAGCTTCTACATTGGTGAGGGTGATGCAAGGAGAGCTTACAAGGCTAGCAAGCTCATGATTTTGCTAGTATATAAAGATCACCATATGTGTTTAACTAACACTGACCATTTGCTTCCTTTGTCCATTTCATCTCTTTTGCAGGAATTCAATGATGTGCCCACAGAGGACATTCCTAGTGGGTTCCCACCCATTAGAGGTATTGAGCACCAGATAGATTTCATACCTGGTGCAAACATTCCCAATAAACCAGCCTACCGAAGCAATCCAGAGGAAATAAAGGAACTTCAAAGGCAAGTGCGGGAGTTGATGGAGAAAGGGTATGTCAGAGAAAGTATGCGTCCATGTGCGGTACCAGTTCTTCTAGTTCCTAAGAAAGATGGGACATGGCGTATGTGCGTTGATTGTCGAGCGATAAATAATATAACGGTAAAGTATCGTCACCCTATTCCTAGACTAGATGACATGTTAGATGAATTGCATGGTTCCAAAATTTTCAGTAAGATTGATTTAAATAGTGGATACCATCAAATTCGCATGAGAGAGGGAGATGAGTGGAAAACTGCATTTAAGATCAAGTATGGCATGTATGAATGGTTAGTTATGCCATTTGAGATTGAGTATGTCGCATACGGATTAGGCATTGGAGCGGTTCTTATGCAAGAAAAACGGCCAATTGCCTACTTTAGTGAGAAGCTTAACGGAGCAATTTTGAGATACCCCACATATGACAAGGAGTTGTATGTGCTAGTGAGAGCCCTTGAGACTTGGAATCATTATCTATGGCCTCGAGAGTTTGTGATCCATACAGATCATGAGTCGTTGAAGCATTTGAAAGGTCAAGGTAAGCTAAACAAATGGCACGAATGATGGTTAGAGTTTGTTGAGACACTTTCATACGTAATCCGCTTCAAAAAAGGTAAGGAAAACATTGCCGCTGATGCACTATCGCGAAGGTATGCTTTACTTACTTCATTGAATGCAAGGATACTTGGGTTTTAATTTATTAAGGAACTTTATGAAAATGATACTGACTTCAGTACTATCTATGCTGCATGTGAAAAGTCTACCTTTAGTAAATTCTACCAACATGATGACAATAAATGGCTTCACCTATCCTGGCACTTGCCCGATGACATCTTCTGTTGATCTTATTTTGCTTGTAGCCTTTCGGCTTTTCTTCTAGGAGGGCTTGTCCTCTCTAGTTGCCTGGGGTATGCCCATTTGCTCTTGTATAGTTTTCTTTTGGTTATAATACTTACTTTATCCAAAAAAAAAATGATGGGTTTCTGTTTAAGGAAAATAGATTATGCATTCATGTTGTACTATACGTGAATTGTTAGTTAGAGAAGCGCATGGGGAGGTTTAATGGGGCACTTTGGCATTGCCAAGACCTTATGAGTTTTGAGTGAACATTTCTATTGGCCTAAAAAAAGGAGAGATATTGAGCGTTTGTGTGATAAATGCTTAACTTGCAAAAAGGCTAAATCTAAGGTTATGCCTCATGGTTTGTATACACCATTGCTTGTACCTAGCGAGCCATGGGTAGATGACATGATCCAGGCCGACAACAAAGCAAAAGACCAATTACAAGTACCAGAAGGGCCAATTACGAGGCAGAGGACCAAAAGACTCAGAGAAGCAATGGCGGGATTAGTTCAGAGTTTTATGGCCGATTGCAACAACAAAATAGAGACGCGTGTGGGCTTCAATAGAGAGGGCCCAAAGCCACTTCACTTGGTCCAAATTAGTTTTGAATGAAGCTTCACAGGCCTTTGAAGACTTGAAGACTTTGGTATTTTTGTAATTTAGCCTTTAGAGGCATTGTTGTCTTTATGCCTTTAGGGTTTCTCTTTGTAACACTATTTAAGCTTTCTTTCTTTTTGATTTTAAACAATCAATGAAATTTGTAAACACAAAAGCTTAAAGCTTTGGCTATGGTCGAATTCTTGTAAGAGAGGGATTCCCCTTTTCAAGTTAAAATTGACTTATCTAAGTTTAGCAAGCTTAGTGGCGTCTCCATTGCTAGCAAAACACTACAAGGAATCATCTTAAAGGTTCTAAAGGGCAAGTTCTTTGTGGGTCTTCTTTGCGACCTTGGAAGGGTTTTGTTCCTACAAAATCGAATTCGCGGTTCTTGGGGTTCTGTCTGTTGCTTGGGGTTTGCTTGGATTTCAAATCCAAGTGTGTTTCTTGTCATTTTGTATCAGAGTTTTCCTATTTTTCTTTTTTGTTTGATTATGTTTTTATTTTCGTTCTTTGTTATTTTCGTTTCAGTTCTTGTTGGATCTTGTTTCTGTTTTCATTTTGTTTATTTTTGGATCTGGTTTTGTTGTGTTCTTCATATCAGTTCATCTTTTATCATTTTCCAGTTCTGGGTTTTTGTTGTGTTCTTCATATAAGTTCGTCATACACATTCTGTTTTTTAGCATATGTTGAAGAAATAAGCATGTTCTTTGGCGGCTGTGTGACTTGTTTCTAAAACCCCTAGTGAAGTGTAAAAGATAAAGAAAATAAACCATCAGATTCAGACTCTGAAATCAGACACTGAAACTTAGCCTCTGAAATCAGACCCTAAAACTTAATCTCTGAAATTAGACTCTGAATTCAGACCTTGAAACTCAACCTCTGAAATCAAACTCTAAAAACTTAGCCTTTGAAATCTGACTCTGAAATCAGACCCTGAAACTTAGTCTCTGAAATCAGACCTTGAAGATTAGCCTCTGAAAATCAGACCCTGAAAAGTAACCCCTGAAATCATACCCTAACCAGTAGCCTCTGAAATCAGACCCTGAAAAGTAACCTCTGAAATCAGACACTGACCAGTAGCCTCTGAAATCAGACCCTGACCAAAAGCCTCTGAAATCAGACCCTGAAAATCAGCCTCTGAAATCAGAACCTAAATCAGCCTCTGAAATCAGAACCTTAATTAGCTACTGAAATCAGAACCTTAAACAGCTTCTAAAGTTATAAAAAAAAGGGACTTGAGTGATAGTGATCACTTGAGCAAAAAAAAAAAGTGAAATTTTTTGGTTAATTTAGTTTGCTCCATATTATCATTTGGGTGTCTGTGAGGGTATTCCATCAAAATTTCTATAGAGGTGCCAAATTTTCTCCCGAAATTGCATACGACCGTGAATTTGCATGCTTATTTTTTTTTTCCATTGTGCTAATTGTTTACTTCTTTATTCTAATTACTCTTAAGTATTGTTGATTGAGTATTTGTCATTGCTATTCCTGTTCGCATTTTGTTTCCGCCTGCCCTATATATATTATTGGGTCCGTTGTGTTTCATGCTAGCTTGAGGACTACACTTGGATTTGTATTCTTGGATTGAGTGTGATTCACATTTGAATTGAGGAAGAACTCAAGAGTGGTAAAAGGCAGTGATTGTGAGCACAGTATCGGGTAAAAGCCAATAGAGTGCAAACACGAGTGGAGTGATATCATTCGAGTGTAAACACGTGAGATTGTGAGGATTTACATATTTGCTTTACTTTCTTGTTATTTCTAATCTGTTTGTTTAGTGTTGAGATAGCTGGTCTAACCACTGATGAAAAGCTTGAGGCTTTGGATAGGAAATTTACGGATATGATGAAGAACATGAATACTGCTTTGGAGAGATTGACCAAGAGTGTAGAGAGTATTCACACTGGTAGTGGTCCCAGAGCAACCACCACCCCAGCATATACCACCACCTCAGAATGTACCACCACCTCATAATGTGCCACCTCGACGTGTACCACCACAGTATGCACCACCAGATGAAGATGAAGCTGAAAATGAGTTTGATGATTCTGATGGTTTTGATAATGTGGAGGAGAGATTTCAACATGGGCATGATATGAGGCCTAATAGGAGGTTTGATAGGAGGAATGATAGGAGGGATAGACGATTTGATGATATAGGTGCATTTGATGCTAGAAGCGGGGATTATGATAGGAGGGGATATGGTAGACGAGGAGATGTAAATGGTGAT
Organism: Zanthoxylum bungeanum; assembly: GCA_019454045.1. NCBI lineage: Eukaryota > Viridiplantae > Streptophyta > Magnoliopsida > Sapindales > Rutaceae > Zanthoxylum > Zanthoxylum bungeanum. Next base: position 132,445 of record SKCR01037009.1, on the reverse strand, counting down.
CTAGGTAGCATCAAGATCAAGATACCAACATTCCACGGTAAGAATGATCCTGAAGCTTATTTAGAATGGGAAAAGAAAATAGAATTGATTTTCAGCTGTCATCTCTACTCAGACGAGAAGAAGATCAATCTGGTAGCAATTGAGTTTACCGATTATGCTATGATTTGGTGGGATCAGCTTGTCTCTACTCGAAGGAGAAATTATGAGAGACTGGTTCAGACATGGGCAGAACTTAGAGGTCTCATGAGAAAGAGATTTATACCCAGCCATTACTATAAGGAATTGTATCAGAAACTACAACATTTGTATCAAGGGACCAAGAGTGTTGAGGACTATTACACCGAGATGGAAGTTGCCATGATCAGGGCAAATGTAGTTGAGGATGCAGAAGCTACTATGGCACGGTTTCTAGGGGGCTTGAATAGAGAGATTGCAAACATGGTGGAGTTGCATCACTATGTTGATTTGGAGGATATGCTTCACATGGCTTTCAAGGTAGAAAGGCAACTCAAGAAAAGGTCAACATCCAGATTTGGTACTCAGGCTACTTCTGCATGGAAGGGAAAATGGGTTCCGAATGAGAAGGGAGATGGAGGCTTTGACAAGCCTAGAGGCGAATTCAGTGGAGGCTTTAATAAGCTTAGGGCCGAACCTAGTGCCAAGGGTAAAGAGGCTGCAGAACCGAGCAAAACTATACCAGAACGTGAGGGTTCAGTTACTAGAACTAAGGATATAAAGTGTTCCAATTGTTTGGGCATGGGACACCATGCTTCACAATGTCCCAATAGGCGTACCTTAGTGATTGATAAAAAGAGTGGAGAGGTGTACTCTACCGATAGTGAGGTTGAGTGACATGATCCAGACCGACAACAAAGCAAAAGACCTATTAGAAGTACCAGAAGGGCCAATTACGAGGCAGATGACCAAAAGACTCAGAGAAGCAATGGCGGGATTAGTTCAGAGTTTTATGGCCGATTGCAACAAGCAAATAGAGACGCATGTGGGCTTCAATAGAGAGGGTCCAAAGCACTTCACTTGGCCCAAATCAGTTTTGAATGAAGCTTCAAAGGCCTTTGAAGACTTGAAGACTTTGGTATTTTTGTAATTTAGCCTTTAGGGGCATATGGTTCTTTATGCCTTTAGGGTTTCTTTTGTACCACTATTTAAGCTTTCTTTCTTTTTCATTTTAAAAAAACAATCACAAAATTTGTAAAACACAAAAGCTTAAAGCTTTGGCTATGGCCGAATTCTTGTAAGGGAGGGATTCCCCTTTTCAAGTTTGAATCGACTTATCTAAGTTTTGGCAAACTTAGTGACGTCTCCATTGCTAGCAAAACACTACAAGGATTCATCTTAAAGGTTCTCATGGGCAAGTTCTTTATGGGTCTTCTTTGTGGCATTGGAAGGGTTTTGTTTCTACAAAATCAAATTCGCGGTTCTTGGGGTTCTGTCTGTTGCTTGGGGTTTGCTTTGATTTCGAATCCAAGTGGGTTTCTTGTCATTGAGGAGGAGATGCCAGAGTTGGAGGATGCTAGTGACCATGAGGGAGCTGCATACCCACTGAATAACTTATCCTTAGTTGTCAAGCGTGCTTTGAGTGCACATGTTGTAGAAGATGAGAGTGTGCAGCAGAGGGAGAATGACAAGAACTCACTTGGGTTGGAAACCAAGCAAACCCCAAGTATCTTTCTCAAAACCCCAAGAACTTTGAATACTGATTTTGTAGGAACAAAACCCAACCAAGATCAGCCCCTAACCACCATGAAACTCACGTCCATGATAACCACAAGCATGAAATCAGATTGTATTTTGCTAGCAATGGAGACGCCACTAAGTTGCCAAGCTTAGATAAGTCAATTTGAACTTGAAAGGGGAATCCCTCCCTCAACAAGGTTTTGGCCATAGCCATGGAAAGCTCAAGCTTTTCTTTCTTTCAAAATTCTGTATATTACGTTGGTATGCAAAAAATACAAAGAAGAGTCATATAATAAGGGTTACAAAAGAGTAAAAAGGCTAAAATGACCCTAGAGCTAAAATTACCAAAAACCCTAAGTCAAGCACCTCAACCACGACCATTAAGGTCCTTTTGCACCTAAATAAAGTTAAAACAAAGATTAGAAGCTAATCTCACTTAAGCTAATTAAGGTGCTTACATGCTATAGTAAATTGACGTGCTTCCGGCTAAGTAGAGATCTAAGCATAATTAAGCCTAATGGAATAGTAAACCATGCTAATTACATCATAAATAAAGTCAAAATGTCGAGGAAAAATGACAAAAATGCCCCCATTTGGCCGAATTCAACATAGTCCCAAAATGGGTGAAATCGGGTCAAAAGGGTGCTGGTGCTGAAGCTGCTCTGCTATGCTTCAGTCTGAGCTGATCTAGGTCAAATGAAATAGATTGGGGATCTCTCTGGTTATGCCCATATGTGTCTCTGGTGTGCACTTGACTTGGTTGCTGCAACTGGTCACATAGCTCTGAGCTAGTCCCGCAAAGGCCTCTCTGATCTTCTTTGCTCTTTGGCGTGTGATTGGACCGCTTGGCAACTGCATGGGTTCCTCCAAGTTATTAGCTGCATCCTGTAATGTCTCTGGTGTGGTTGGAATCATGTCATTCCCTCCTTGTTGAAAAGGATTCGACCTCGAATCTGAACCTGCATCAAAATGAGTTAAGTCAGAAACATTAAAAGTAGCAGATACGTTGTACTTACCTGGAAAATCCAGCTTATATGCATTGTCATTGATCCTTTCCAAGACTTGAAAAGGTCCATCTCCTCTCGATTGTAGCTTGGATCTTTTCCCCTTGCATATAAAGCCACACCAATTGCCGGGGTCAAACACAATGCGTTGGAAACCTATTATTCTCACCAAGTCTGCCTTTTCCCTTATCATTCATACTCCCAAGCTTAATAAGAATCAAAGATAATAAATCCATAGGAGTTAAAGAATTAGAATCATAATCAATCTCATAAGGCAAGTAAAAACTAGAAGGATGAATGCATCTATTATATGCAAACTCTCTGGCCCCGCTATTGCATCTGTGATCTTCTTAGCTCTTTGGCGTGTGATTGGGTCTGTTGGCAATTGAAAAGGCTCTAATGTTCCTTGGGTGACTGCATTCATGTCAAATATTGTCCCTTGGATCATGTCATTCTCCCTCTCTTGAAATGGATTCGTCCTCGAATCCGAACCCCGATCATAGATAGTTATGACAAAATCAATTGGACGATGATATTGAAATATAAAAGAATTATACTTGACCACTTGTACCTGCGATGAAAAAGCATAAACAATAGAGAAAATGTTATGGAAAAACTTCACTACCACATCTACTTTCTTTTCACCAGCTCTCACAACTTCATCATCACTCATGGCCACTATCTCAACCATACTTGCAAAGACCTCCTCACACACCTGCTCAGCTTCACTATGTTTTTCAACCTCAAAGCACACTACCTCACAGGTGTTTACTCCCTCAATGCTCACAGTCTCACAAGCATTTTCACTCACCATGTCCACTTATAACACAATTCACAACATTCAAGGCCTCACAAGTGTTTTCATTCGATATGCACTCAACATCACAAGTGCTTCTCACTTCATTACACACAACTTTAATAGTTTTTGGTTGTTGAGTACTCTCTTCATTCACTGCATATTTAGTTACCTTCCAAGTCTTTTTCCATTTCTCATAAGATCTTCTATAATCACTCATAATATCTTGGATATCACTTTTGAAAGTATCCAAAACCTTGATCTTATCATCAATAGTTAAACTTGGACCTGCCATCTCAACACTAAACAAACAGATCAGAAATATAAAAAGCAAAACAAATATGTAAATCCTCACAATCTCACGTGTTTACACTCGAATGATATCACTCCACTCGTGTTTGCACTCTATTGGCTTTTACCCGATACTGTGCTCACAATCACTGCCTTTTACCACTCTTGAGTTCTTCCTCAATTCATTACAAATCAACTCAATTCCCATAATGGTCAACTAAGGTGTAGTCCACAAGCTAGCAGAAACACAAAGAACCAATATGTTATATAGTGCAGGTGGAATAATACGAATAAGAATAGTAATCACGAGACTCAATCAAAGAGACTTAAGCTAGAGTGCACGGAATAAGAAAAAAGACCGAGTTAGCTAAATGGCGCAAACAAACAAGAAAGCACTCAATGTGACACTTAGCCAATCTTGTGATCACTCGCTATTGTTTTTGTCTCACTCTTTTCTTTTCTTTTTTTTTTTTCTTTTTTTTTCACTCTTTTCTTTTGTCTCGCACACTCAAAGAGTATACAAAGCAAATGAAATACAATGCAAATAACAAGATTACCACATTCGGTAATTTTCAAGTTATATCCTTAGCACTTACAATACATGTAAATACAACTCAAATGACAATGTAACTCATATAATCAATTCAGCAATGTGGTAATGTCTACCTTTCAACTTGCAAATGAGTATAAATGATCTAGTTACAATGTAACTAACTCAATTTCCAATTCAGCCAAGTCAAATTACAAGCTAAGTAAATAGTTTTTGTAAGCAACTAGGTGATGCAGCTACTTGCCTCTTCAAGCACCTTAAAAACAAATGATTACACACAAGTTCCCATGTCAAGCTAATGATGAATTTATTGCCTCTTCAATTATAATAACAATATTTCAAGAGGTGGCAAGTGATACTTGCTTGGATACACACGAATTTAGTGCAAATTTGTTGCACTCAACCTTGCTTCACTTGATTCTTCAACATTAACAACACAAATCAGCAAGATAACAATGATACAACTCACTCCAATCACCAACTTTGGTGCATTCAGATTTGTTTCAATCAATTACACATTCACATTCATCAATAATGCACTCAATCTTTCTTTCTTTTCACTCAAACTCACAAGATTGTGCTAACTTCACAAGAATGCAAACAAGTAAGCTCACATAAATACCAAGATGAATGATGTCAATCTGATTTTTGCAAAGTTGATATGAATAATACCTATGGAAACAACTCTAATTGCATGTATTCAACAATAGCAAGACAAGATATGTCAATAAATCTCACTAGGTCGAATCTGATCTGATTCTTTCTTTTTTTTTTTTTTTTTTTTTGGATTTTTGAAACTAATAACTTAATAACAATGTTAAACACGTCCTAGTAACATACATTAACAACTAAACACTTGATTCAAGCAAAGAACACAAAAGCCCCAATTTTGACCTAAGTAGCCAAAGCTTAACTCAAAGAAATACTCATGATCAATCAAAAAACACTCAAGGCAGAATGTTATTCATGATATTTTGATCACAAATCAACAAAATCAGCAAGAAACAACAAGATCCAACAATGCCGAATCAAGGTGGAAGTAAAACCTTGATGCCGAAATTAATCAACAAAGAACAAAGACGAAAAGATTAAACACACAAGGATTAAATCAGACCTCAGAACCCTAAGCTCATAACCAAATGACAAGAACTCACTTGGGTTGGAAACCAGCAACCCCAAGCATCTTTCTCAAAACCCCAAAACTTTGAATACTGATTTTGTAGGAACAAAACCCAACCAAGATCAGCCCCTAACCACCATGAACTCACGTCCATGATAACCACAAGCATGAAATCAGATTGTATTTTGCTAGCAATGGAGACGCCACTAAGTTGCCAAGCTTAGATAAGTCAATTTGAACTTGAAAAGGGGAATCCCTCCCTCAACAAGGTTTTGTCCATAGCCATGGAAAGCTCAAGCTTTTCTTTCTTTCAAAATTCTGTATATTACGTTGGTTATGCAAAAATACAAAGAAGAGTCATATAATAAGGGTTACAAAAGAGTAAAAAGGCTAAAATGACCCTAGAGCTAAAATTACCAAAAACCCTAAGTCAAGCACCTCAACCACGACCATTAAGGTCCTTTTGCACCTAAATAAAGTTAAAACAAAGATTAGAAGCTAATCTCACTTAAGCTAATTAAGGTGCTTACATGCTATAGTAAATTGACGTGCTTCCGGCTAAGTAGAGATCTAAGCATAATTAAGCCTAATGGAATAGTAAACCATGCTAATTACATCATAAATAAAGTCAAAATGTCGAGGAAAAATGACAAAAATGCCCCCATTTGGCCGAATTCAACATAGTCCCAAAATGGGTGAAATCGGGTCAAAAGGGTGCTGAAGCTGCTCTGCTATGCTTCAGTCTGAGCTGATCTAGGTCAAATGAAATAGCTTGGGGACCTCTCTGGTTATGCCCATATGTGTCTCTGGTGTGCACTTGACTTGGTTGCTGCAACCGGTCACATAGCTCTGAGCTAGTCCCGCAAAGGCCTCTCTGATCTTCTTTGCTCTTTGGCGTGTGATTGGACCGCTTGGCAACTGCATGGGTTCCTCCAAGTTATTAGCTGCATCCTGTAATGTCTCTGGTGTGGTTGGAATCATGTCAGAGAACATATTTTGACGCGGAACTCACTTGGAGGATTAGGCCAAGCAAACCCCTCGCAACGGATAGAACACCAAGAACCGTGAATTTGATTTTGTAGGAACAAAACCCTTCTAAGGCCACAAAGAAGACCCACAAAGAACTTGTCTTTGAGAACCCTTAAGATGATTCCTTGAGGTGTTCTGCTAGCACGGAGACGCCACTAAGGTTGCCACGCCTTAGATAAGTCGATTGCATGAAATAAGGGTAATCCATCCCTTAAGCAATTTTTAGACAAAGCCAAGCTCTCAATGGAGATGAATTTCGAAATTTGATGATTAGCTTCTCATTAAGATGAAATGAGTTTAAATAGTACAATGAAAGAAACCCTAATGGGTTCAAAATGACCAAAACACCATAAGTTGCTAACTAATGGCTATTAAATGGCCATGCCCTTAATAGACATTTAATAACAAACACAAAGTCAAAAGAAACAAAGACTTAATCAATAACAAACAAAGACTTAATAAGTAACTTTGCCAAAAAAGTCTAAAGTAAAAACACAAAATCATAAAAGTCAACAAATGTGGAAAACTTTTCCAAATTTGTCTAAAGTTGTTTCCTTGCACCAAAAGTCCTCCAAATTCGTGGCTTCCATGTATAAAGGCATGATGATGTGTCATAAAGTCCAATAAGTCTTGTCTTGGCCGAATATTTAGTGTCGGGCTTGAATCGGCTTGATCCGTTAAAAATATACTCGGCTTCAAGATTGCTGGTGCGTTACTCTGGTATGACTTGGGTCAAGTGAAATAGCTTTGGACCCACTCTATTGAAGCCCTCATGTGATGCCAATATGCCTCGAAGTTGTCTGTCACACTCGACCATGGCACTCTGCGCTTGCCCCGCCATTGCGTCTCTGATCTTCTTAGCTCTTTAGCGTGTGATTGGACCTGTTGGCAATTGCAAATGATCTAATGTTCCTTGAGTTGTTGGATTCATGTCATTTGTTCCTTGAGTTGTTGGATTCATGTCATTTGTTCCTTGAGTTGCTGGATTCATGTCATATTCCATACTAGGTGTGTCGTGTGAATGGCAAGAGGTGTAGTATGATCATAGATGGGGGCAGTTGTACTAAGTTGCTAGCACAGCTTTGATTGAGCGATTGGGGTTGAGTTGCTTGAGACACCCGAAGCCTTACAAGTTGTAGTGGTTAAATGATTATGGGGAAATAAGTGTGACAAAGCAGGTATTGTTGAGCTTTACCATTGGGCCATACACAAATGATGTCCTATGTGATGTGATACCGATGCATGCAGGACATATTCTTTTGGGTAGACCGTGGCAGTTTGATAAGAAGGTTATTCATGATGGGTTCAAGAACAAGTACTCTTTTCAGCATAAGGGAAAACCCATTACATTATACCCACTTACACCTGCACAAGTCCATGAAGATCAGGTTAAGTTGCAACTTGAGCGTGACAAAGAGAGAGCGAAGGGAAACACCACCTTGGGTGAGACTAGTGAGAGTGGTGTATCTGGTGAGAAAAATAAGGCCAAGGCCGTGGGGGTTCCCAAAGGAAGTGTGAGTGAACGTGAGGGGGAAACAAAAATGAGAGTTAAAAAGAGTTTCTATATGGGTGAAGGTGAAGCGAGGAAAGCGTTCAATGCTAGCAAGCTCATGCTATTGTTAGTATATAAGGAGCCTCATATTTATTTTTCTAACACTGACCCTTTGCTTCATGTGTCTATTTCATCTCTTTTGCAAGATTACAGTGACGTCTGACAGAGGACATACCTATTGGGCTTCCACCCATTAGAGGCATTGAGCACCAGATAGACTTCATACCTGGAGCAGTCATTCCTAACAGACCGACTTATAGAAGCAATCCCGATGAGACAAAGGAGCTACAAAGGCAAGTACGAGAGTTGATGGACAAGGGGTATGTAAGGGAAAACATGAGTCCTTGTGCAGTACCAGTGCTTCTAGTTCCTAAGAAAGATCGCCGTGATTTTTTTAAAAAAACCCTTTGTTTCTTTCAGATCGGCTCTGGTCATCTACTAAACCGATTAACCCCGTGCTTTTTCAAATCGTCTTGTACCCTGTTTTCTTTAAATAACATGTTGTCTTCTCAGATCGGTTTTGGTCATCTACTTTTCCGTTTATCCCTTTGTTTTTACAGATCTTTTTCTCATTTCCCTTATTTGCTTTGCCTTTACTGCTCTTTTTCTTCCTCCTCACCCGTCTTTCCCTATGCCTCCGTCTGGTGTTCCTGTTGTGGGGCCGCGCCTCCCTGGTGCTGGCCGCAAGGCTGTTAGGGCTGTCTCTGTTTCCGCTAACGCCTCGCCTCCTGTGGATCTTGGCATTGGTTGTTTGAAGCCTTCGACGGGTCTTGCAAGCTCACCTTTGATCTCCGCTTCGGTGCCGGCGTCAGTGACCAGTTCTAAGCCTTCTGTTTCAGAAGGTGGTCCTGCTGGCAGTTCGGGTTCTTGTCGGTCTGGACATGGCGCTCCTTCTGAGTCAGTCAGCGGTGCTTGTGTTTCTTGGACTTGGCGTTGTTGGTACTTCTATTGGCTATTTGGTCGATGGTGATGTGAGTTTGTGAATGATGTGCGTTTGGGTTCTGGTTCTGGTGTTGATTGTGTCGTTGTTTATGATCCGGGACATGGAGTTGTAGGTGGTCTTGCTGGCTGTTTGGGTTCTAGTCAGTCTGGACATGGCGCACAATCTGAGTCAGTCTGCACTGCTTGTGTTTCTGAACATGGCGTTGTAGGGAGTTCAGTTGGCAGTTTGGTCGCTGGGGATGTGGGTTTGTTGGATGAGGTTTGTTTGGGTTCTGGCCATGGCGTTGATAGGGGTTCTGTAGTTTTTGGACCTGGTGTTGACGGGGGATCGGTTGACTGTGGTGCTGCGGTTGGCTGTGGTTCTGGAATTAGTATTGACGGGAAATCGGTTGGGGATGTTGGGATACTTGTTGGTGAGGAGTCGAAGTCCTCGGCTGTGGCAGTTTTGATGGATACTGGGACTGTTAATGGTGTTGTTTTGGGGCAGAATGTTGCCAAGTTGACAGGAAGAAGTGTGAGTGGTGTGTGATGCTTGAGTGTGAGTCAGGTTGCTGTGCCTTTTGCTTCCGAGGCACCTGCAGTAGTCGAGGGGGATAATTCTGGTTGCCCTAAGAGTTATGCTTTTGCGTTGCATGGACCTAAAGGAGTTGATCCTTTGGATTCGTCAAGTTCTTCAACCGCTTTACATTATGTCAAACCTAATGTTATTGATGGTAAGGTTGTTGTGTGCCCCATGCTGAAGTTATTGAAGAAGGCAGTGTGTATTGGCGGAGTACATTAGTTGGTTACTTTGTGGGTAAAAGACTCCCTTTTCAAACTGTCAACTCTATTGCACATAAGTTATGGGGTAGGCTAGGTTTTCTTGAGGTTCTAACCTCTGATAATGGTTTCTTTTTGTTTAGATTTAAGAGCCTTCAAGAGGCTAGTGTGGTTTTGGACGGAGCCCCTTGGCATATGGCTAATAGACCGTTGGTCCTTAAACTTTGGCATCCTGAATTATCTTTGACTAAGGAGGACTTGTTCAAGGTTCCGATCTGGATCAGACTCTTTGATCTGCCTTTTACTTTATGGACGGCGAAAGCGATTAGTTGTGTTGCTAGTGCAGTTGGGAGACCTCTCAATGCTGACCTTATTACCCTTTCCAGGAAACGGCTCAATTTCGCTCGAGTTTGTGTTGAGATTGATGCTCGGAACCCCCTTGTCGAGGAGATTTTTTTCCAAAACCCTAATGGTACTAGGGTACCTATTAGGGTTGAGTTTGAATGGGTTCCTGTGAAATGTTTCCACTTGTGAAGTTTTTGGCCATTCGGTGAATTCTTGCTCTAAAAAGGCTCCAAGTAAGGACGTTAGTGAACCTTCTCAGTCCTGTATTCCAAAGCCTTCTATCCCGTCTATGGATAAAGTTGCTATGGTTGACACTACTAAGGATCAGGAGGGTGCCTGGATCCCGGTCACTAAGAAGAAGATAGGCAATGGAGCATATGTGACCACTCCTGTTAGCTCGAGCGGTGATGTGACTCAGGATATTTCCACTGACAAGACTCTTGTTTTGGGTGAGTTCTTTTCTAATGGGTTGGAATCGACTCTGGTTAATCCTCTTTTGCCCGTGATTTCTTCTGAAACAGTTTCTGTGGAGGCAGATGGAAATATGGAAGGTGAGTGCTCCCGTGCTCTTCCATATTGTTGAGGATCTTCCTAAATCTGATTTAGCTGAGTGCTCGCCTTCTGTAGCTTATGATTCGCCTACTCCCATGGTTAACAGTTTGGCTAATAAGGCCATTGACTCTCTGGATTTCAAGAAATTGGCTTATGGTAACAAATCTAGAAAGGGTTCTGGTGGTAAGAGGAGTCAGAAACGGCAGTCCCCTAGGGGGGTCATCGACGCTGATTTGTTTGGTTTGGCTCTATTCTTCTCTGTTTTAATGATTTTTGGTTGTTGGAACATTCGGGGTCTCAATGACCCATTAAAACATGCTGAAGTTAGGAGGTTTCTTTGTGATGAGAAGCTCTCGTTGTGTGGTTTAGTTGAAACCAAGGTTAAGGAGGTTAATTTTATGAATGTCTCTCGTGCGATTAATCCTTCATGGAAGTTTTTCCACTCTGATGTTAGCCCGTTTGGTCGTATCTGGGTTTGTTGGAACCCTAGTGACATTGATGTTAGCATTATTCATTCTTCAGCTCATGTTATTCATTGTAATGTGTCTCATATTTCTGGGATGTGGAATTGTGTAGTTTCGGTGGTTTATGGTGAGTGTGACTACGAGAAGCGTCGGGAACTTTGGGCTGACCTGATTTCTAGTGGTAGTGCTTTTGATGATTCTCCGTGGCTTGTTTTGGGAGATTTCAATGCCATCCGTTCTCCGATTGAGCATAGTGGTGGGTCTGTGGCTTGGCCGGCTTGGAAAGACGATTTGGGCTGCTGTTTGGGTCAGGCTGGGTTGGATGATCTTCAGTTCTCTGGTTGTCAGTTTACTTGGTTTAATAAGCAGATTCAGTCTCCTATTTGGCGTAAGTTGGACCGTGTCCTTGTTAATTCTTCTTGGGAGTGTCTCTTCCCGGGCTCTTCTGCCCGCTTTCTTCCCCCCGGATTTCTGATCATTCTCCTATGGTAGTTAAGCTTGCAGAGCTCCCTAAGAGGAAAATCCCCTTAAATTCTTTGATTTTTGGGCTGATCATCCTGATTTTCTCTCTGTTGTGGCTAGGGCGTGGGATATTGATGTTCATGGTACTCTGATGTTCCGTTTATGTTGTAAGTTGAAGAGTGTTAAGTTGGCCTTGAAGAAGTTTAATTTTGAGCATTTCTCTAAGATTCCGTGTCGAGTTTTGGAGATTAGGAAGGAGTTGGACAGAGTGCAGTGTCCTTTACAGGACTACCCTAATGACCCTGCCCTGCTAGCTGAAGAAGCTAGTCTTTCGTTACGGTATGGAGACATAAGTCGGGCTGAGGAAGGATTCAATAGACAGAAATCTCGTGTTCAGTGACTTAACCTTGGGGATCAGAATACTAAATTGTTCTTTACTGCTATGAAGAGTTTTCACAGTCGTAGCAAGATCACTTCTATAACTAAGGAGGATGGGACCCGTGTGGTGGAAGATGTTTTGGTTAGAGATGAGATTGTTTCTTTTTTAGACCCTTTTAGGTCCTCAGTAAGGTCAGCAGGATTTTGATAGGGTGACCCTTCAATCTGCTATTACTAGCCATGTGACAGTTGAGCAGAGTGAGACTCTATCCCGGGAGGTTTCGAATGAGGAGATTAAGGCTGTCATGTTCGCTTTGAAGGACAATAAAGCTCCAGGCCCAGATGGGTTTAATTCGGGTTTCTTTAAGAAGTCTTGGAATATTGTGGGGAATGATGTCCTTTGTGCTATTCACTATTTCTTTTCCTCTGGGTGTCTCTTGAGGCAGGTTAATGCTACTTCTATTGCTCTGATTCCTAAGATTCATAACCCTTCCCAGGTTAAGGATTATAGGCCTATTTCTTGTTGTAATACAATTTACAAGTGTATTGCTAAGCTTATTGCGAATAGGATCAAGGTTATCCTTCCTTCTGTGATCAGTCATAATCAATCTGCTTTTGTTGCGGGAAGGCGTATCAGCGACAATATTCTTTTGTGTCAGGAATTGGTTTGGAATTATCACCGGACTGGCGGTTCCCCGAGATGTGCTCTTAAGATTGACTTGATGAAAGCTTATGACACTGTTCGTTGGGATTTCTTAATTGAGGTTTTGCAGACTGTTGGTATTCCAGAGAGGATGGTGGGTTTGATTCAGGAGTGTATGACTTCTACTAGGTTCTCTGTATCTATAATAGAGAGTTGCATGGTTTCTTTTCTGGGGGTCGTGGGTTACGACAAGATGCATCCTCGGTTTCCTTGATTAAGGATTGTCTCGGGCAGTTCAGTGGTTTATCAGGTTTAATTCCGAATCCAGCTAAAAGTCATTTCTTCTCTTCTGGTATCTCTTCTACCCTTCAGGGCCATCTGCGTCATATTTTGGGTTTCCAAGTAGGGATTCTTCCAGTGCGGTATTTGGGAGTCCCTTTGATTTCTACTAAACTCCGAGCCTCAGATTATGCTTCTCTTGTGGATCGTATTGTTATACGTGCTAAAAGTTGGAGTAGTAAGTTTCTCTCTTATGCAGGGCGGTTTTAGCTCATTAAGTCTGTGTTGTTCTCTATTCAAGTTTATTGGTATTCCTTATTTATTCTTCCTAAGTCTGTTGTTAGGAAGGTGGAGACGATTCTGCGTTCTTTCCTTTGGAAAGGTAGTACGCTCACCTCTTCTGGGGCGAGAGTGGCTTGGAGTAAAGTTTTTTTACCACTTAAGGAGGGGGGGCTGGGGATTAAGAGTTTGGATTCTTGGAATAGAGCGGCTATTGTTAAGCACATTTGGTTTCTTTGTTCTGGCCAGGTTTCATCTTGGTCGAATTGGGTTCGCTCTTATTTGTTGAGGGGGAGAAGTTTTTGGGAGGTCCATTGTCCTACAGACTGCTCTTGGCGTTGGCATAAGATCTTGGAGCTTCGTTCTTGGTCCCGACGGCGGATGAGAGTTAGGATTGGGAATGGTGAGAAGACTTTACTGTGGTTTGATTTTTGGCATCCTCTGGGCCCGATTGTGGACACGTTGGGTGAGAGAGTGATTTATGACTATGGCTTGGATAGGATGGCCACAGTTGCTTCCATTATCTATGATTCTACTTGGCGTTGGCCCCCTTCTAGGTCTGCTGCCCTTGTTGATCTAGCTCAGTCCCATCTTCCGTCTCCTTCTAGTTTGAGGGAGGATATGCTGTTTGGGAGGATGATAGGAGTGGGAGATTTTCTGTGGATATTGCCTGGAATGCCATGCGGACAAGGGGAACCTTGCTGCATTGGTCTCGAGTTGATTGGTTCCGGAAGGCTATTCCCCGCCATTCCTTTCTACTTTGGATGTCTATTCAGGGAGGCTTTTATACTCAGGATAGTTTGATGAGGTTTGGTATCTCTGCTTGCTCGCGTTGTATTCTATGCGGTTGTTCAAGTGAGGACATTGATCATCTTTTCTTCCAGTGCCTCTTCTCTTTGAGGGTCTGGTCGTCTGTACTGGCTATGTGTGGGTTAGATTGGAGACGTCGGGATTGGCGTCAGACTGTTGAGTGGTTATGTCAGTTCTCCGATGCTTCTTTACATCACCTTCTGGTTCGTTTGTCTTTTGCAGCGTCAGTCTACCATATTTGGAGGGAGAGGAATGCTCGCACTCATGATATGCCTCTTCGGCCTGTTTATGCTCTTCTTTATGATATTTTTTTTTATGTTCGGAATCGTGCTAGCTTTTTACGTAAGGTGAAACCATCTTATGACAATAAATGGCTTCACCTTTCGTGGCACTTGCCCGATGACATCTTCTGTTGATCTTTTGCTTATTGCCTTTCGGCTTTTCTTCTAGGAGGGCTTGTCCTCTCTAGTTGCCTGGGGTATGCCCCTTTGCTCTTTGTATAGTTTTCTTTTGGTTATAATACTTACTTTATCCCAAAAAAAAAGATGGGACGTGACATATGTGCGTTGATTGTCGAGCTATCAACAATATTACGGTAAAGTATCGTCACCCCATTCCTAGACTAGATGACATGTTGGATGAATTGCATAGTTCCGAAATTTTTAGTAAGATTGATTTAAAGAATGGATACCATCAAATTCGCATGAGAGAGGGAGATGAGTGGAAAACTGCATTTAAGACTAAGTATGGCTTGTATGAATGGTTAGTTATGCCATTTGGTCTTTCAAACGCACCTAGCACATTAATGAGATTGATGAATCATGTTATGCGTGCATTTTTAGGTAAGTTTGTTGTGGTTTATTTTGATGACATCTTAGTTTACAGTAAAACAGTAGATGAGCATGTTATGCATTTGAAGCATGTTCTTGATGTCTTAAGGCAGGAAAATCTGTATGCTAACTTTGATAAGTGCACTTTTTGTATGGATATAATTGTTTTCCTTGGATTTGTTGTGAGTGCAGATGGCATTGAGGTAGATTTGGAAAAGGTGAAGGCAATTCAGGATTGGCCAACACCAATAACAGTGACAGAAGTCAGAAGCTTCCATGGATTAGCAAGCTTCTACCGTAGATTTTTTAAAGACTTTAGTAGTATTGCAGCACCACTGACTGAAGTAGTGAAGAAAATTGTTGGTTTCCAATGGGGTGAAGAGCAGGAGCGTGCATTCCAGGATCTGAAAATGAAGTTGTGCAGTGCACCAGTGTTGGCACTACCCAACTTTGAGAAGACATTTAATATTGAGTGTGACGCATCCGAGATAGGCATTGGAGCGGTTCTTATGCAAGAAAAGCGACCAATAGCTTACTTTAGTGAGAAGCTGAATGGAGCAGTTTTGAGGTACCCCACATATGACAAGGAGTTGTATGCGCTAGTGAGAGCCCTTGGGACTTGGCATCATTAATTGTGGCCTCGAGAGTTTGTGATCCATACAGATCATGAATCATTGAACATCTGAAGGGCCAAGGTAAGCTGAACAAACGACACGCAAAATGGTTAGAATTTGTTGAGACATTTCCATAAGTAATCCGCTACAAACAAGGTAAGGAAAACATTGTTGCCGATGCACTATCACGAAGGTATGCTTTACTTACTTCATTGAGTGCAAGAATGCTTGGGTTTGAATTTATTAAAGAACTTTATGCTAGTGATATTGACTTTAGTACTATCTATGCTGCATGTGAAAAGTCTACTTTTAGTAAATTCTACCAACATTATGGGTTTCTTTTTAGGGAGAATAGATTATGCATTCCTGTTTGTAGTATGCATGAGTTGTTAGTGAGGGAAGCACATATGGGAGGTTTAATGGGGCACTTTGGTATTGCTGACCTTATGAATATTGAGTGAACATTTTTATCGGCCTAAAATGCGGAGAGATATTGAGCGTTTGTGTGATAAATGCTTAACTTGTAAACAGGCTAAATCTAAGGTTATGCCTCATGGGTTGTATACACCATTGCCTATACCTAGTGAGCCATGGGTAGATGTATCGATGGACTTTATCTTGGGTTTACCTAGGACTAAGAAGGGTATAGATTCCATCTTTGTAGTGGTTGATAGGTTCAGTAAGATGGCACACTTTATAGCATGTCATAAAACTGATGATGCAACTAACATTGCTGACTTGTTCTTTAGAGAAGTAGTACGACTCCATGGGATTCCATGGAGTATAGTTTCAGATCGTGATGTCAAATTCCTTAGTCACTTTTGGAAAGTTTTATTGGGTAAGTTGGGAACTAAACTTTTGTACTCTAATACTTGTCACCCCCAAACTGATGGACAAACCGAGGTGGTTAATAGGACTTTGACTGAGTTATTGCGTACTATTATCACTAAGAACTTAAAAACTTGAGAGGATTGTTTGCCTTTTATTGAATTTGCATATAACGATAGCATTCATTCTTCTACATCTTATTCACCATTTCAAATTGTTTATGGTTTTTAGGCACTAACTCCATTGGATCTGTTACCATTACCTGTTGATGAGCATGCAAGGTTAGATGCCAAAATGAAAGTTGATTTGGTGAAACACATACATGAGAAAGCAAGAGAGCACATACAGAGGAAGAATGAGCAATATGCTTCTCATGCCAATAAGGGAAGAAAGCATGTTGTATTTCAGCATGGAGATTGGGTTTGGGTACACATGCGCAAGGAGAGATTTCCTGAACAACGTAAATCTAAGCTACAACCTAGAGGGGATGGTCCATTTCAAGTCTTGGAACGGATTAATGACAATGCAAACAAGCTGGATTTACAAGGTAAGTATAATGTGTCTGCTGCATTTAATATTTCTGACTTAACTCTTTTTGATGCAGGTACAGATTTGAGGTCGAATCCTTTTCAAGAGGGAGAGGATGACATGATCCAGGCCGACAACAAAGAAAAAGACCAATTACAAGTACTAGAAGGGCCAATTACGAGGTAGAGGACCAAAAGACTCAGAGAAGCAATGGCATGATTAGTTCAGAGTTTTATGGCCGATTGCAACAAGCAAAAAGAGACGCATGTGGGCTTCAATAGAGAGGGCCCAAAGCCACTTCACTTGGCCCAAATCAGTTTTGAATGAAGCTTCACAGGCCTTTGAAGACTTTGCTATTTTTGTAATTTAGCCTTTAAAGGCATTGTTGTCTTTATGCCTTTTGGGTTTCTCTTTGTAACACTATTTAAGCTTTCTTTCTTTTTGATTTTAAACAATCAACGAAATTTGTAAACACAAAAGCTTAAAGCTTTGGCTATGGCCGAATTCTTGTAAGGGAGGGATTCCTATTTTCATGTTAAAATCGACTTATCTAAGTTTAGCAATCATAGTGGCGTCTCCATTGTTAGCAAAACACTACAAGGAATCATCTTAAAGGTTCTCAAGGGCAAGTTCTTTGTGGGTCTTCTTTGTGACCTTGGAAGGGTTTTGTTCCTACAAAATCAAATTCGCGGTTCTTGGGGTTCTGTCCGTTACTTGGGGTTTGCTTGGATTTCGAATCCAAGTGTGTTTCTTGTCAGTAGATGTATCAATGGACTTTATATTGGGTTTACCTAGGACTAAGCGGGGTAGAGATTCCATTTTTGTAGTGGTTGATAGGTTCAGTAAGATGGCACACTTTATAGCATGTCATAAGACTGATGATGCCACTAACATTGCTGACTTGTTCTTTAGAGAAGCAGTACGACTCCATGGAATTCCACGGAGTATTGTTTCAGATCGAGATGTTAAATTCCTTAGTCACTTTTGGAAAGTTTTATGGGGTAAGTTGGGAATTAAAATTTTGTATTCTACTACTTGTCACCCCCAAACTGATGGACAAACCGAGGTGGTTAATAGGACTTTGACTCAATTATTGCGTACTATTATCACTAAGAACTTAAAAACTTGGGAGGATTGTTTGCCTTTTATTGAATTTGCATATAACCGTAGCATTAATTCTTCTACATCTTATTCACCATTTCAAATTGTTTATGGTTTTCAGCCACTAACTCCATTAGATCTGTTACCATTACCTATTGATGAGCATGCAGGGTTAGATGGCAAAAGAAAAGCTGATTTGGTGAAACACATACATGAGAAAGCAAGAGAGCACATACATAGGAAGAATGAGCAATATGCTTCTCATGCTAATAAAGGAAGAAAACGTGTGGTATTTTAATGTGTCTGCTACATTTTATGTTTCTAACTTAACTCTTTTTTATGTAAGTACAGATTCGAGGTCGAATCCTCTTCAAGAGGGAGGGAATGACACGAATCCAGCCACTCAAGGAACATTAGTTGTCACGGCCAGTAATATGGTAGAGCCTTTTCAAGTTCCAACAGGGCCAATCACACGCCAGAAAGCTAAGAAGATCAGAGACGCAATGGCGGGACTAGCACAGAGTGCCATGGCCGAGTGTGACAGACAACCCCAGGGCATATTGGTGTCACATGAGGGCTTCAATGGAGTGGGTCTAAAGCTATTTCACGTGGCCCAAGTCATTCTAGAAGACGCACAATAGCTGATTTTGAAGATAGGACCATTTTGAAGAATTTGGCCATTTTATGCCTTATATGTAATTCGGCCAAATGAGCTTGTATTTTGACCTTTTGCTTGACATGTTGACTCTAGTTAGGCTATTTGTAACTTAGTTAGCTAGATCATTTGGGTCAAATTGGATTAGAACTAAGTTAGTTAGTTAAAGGACCTATTAGACATTCTTTAGAAAAGATGCCCCTTTTGTTGACTTTTTCTTTTTGATCTTTTTGCCACTTGCATAAAGATCTTGGTGGGGGGTATTTGTAATAATTAGTAAATGACTACTTAGGGCTTTAGCTTTATGTAGACATTGGGTAGTTTTAGGACCTTTTGGTCTTTTTACCTTTTAAAGGGCATTTTAGTAAATTTGTCTTATCCTATATATTGTAAACTTTGTTGACATGATCTAGGCCACTCGTGGAGCATCAAAGGACATGGCCAGCAAAACAATAGACTCATTACAAGTACCAGAAGGGCCAATTACAAGACAGAAGACCAAAAGACTCAGAAAAGTAATGGCGGGATTAGTTCAGAGTTTTATGGCCGATTGCAACAAACAAATAGAGACACATGTGGGCTTCAATGAAGGGCCCAAAGACATTTCACTTGGCCCAAACCAATTCTGATTGAAGCTTTATAGGCCTTTAAAGACTTAAAGACTTCGGTATTTTTGTAATTTCGTATTTAGGGGCATTGTTGTCTTTATGCCTTTAGGATTTCTTTTTGTAACACTATTTAAGCTTGCCTCCTTCTTCATTCTAAAATACCACGAAATTTGTAAGAAAACACATAAGCTTATGCTTTGGCTATGGCCTAATTTCTTGTAAGGGATGGATTCCCCTTTCAAGTTTGAATCGACTTATCTAAGTTTAGCAAACTTAGTGGTGTCTCCATTTGCTAGCAAAACACACTGATTTCATGTTTTCAGTTATCATGGGCAATGTTTCATGGTGGTTTAGGGCTGATCTTGGATGGGTTTTGTTACAAAATCATTGATTGAGGTTCTTGGGGCTTAAAGAAAAATACTTGGGGTTTGCTGGATTCGCATCCTAGTGAGTTCCCTATCATTTGTCTTCTTCAATGAAAACTTAAAATTTTCGAATTTCTTCAAAGAAAAATGGCTATGGTCGAATTTCAAGCTTAAGGGGAGGGATTCTCCTTTGTTTCAGCTTCGACTTGTCTAAGGTGTTGCAACCTTGGTGGCGTCTCCGTGCTAGCATAAAACTACAAGGAACCATCTTAAGGGTTCTCAAAGACAAGTTCTTTGTGGGTCTTCTTTGTGGCCTTGGAAGGGTTTTGTTCCTACAGAATCAAATTCGCAGTGCTTGGGGTTCTATCTATTGCGAGGGGTTTGCTTGGCCTTAAACATCCAAGTGAGTTCCGCGTTAATACTGGTCTACATGGAGATAACATAGCTACTGAAACCGGTCTAGTTTCATACCAGTCCCATACCGGTCTCCATACCAGTTAACCTGTCAGTAAAACATAGCTACTGGATCTGGCAAGCAACCATACCGGTCCCATACCGGACTCCAAACCGGTCAACACTTAGAATTTTTTTGAGAGCTCAAGTGATCTGAAGAGCAAAAAAACAAGAGTAAAAAAGTTCAAAATTTTGATTGAATTTGGTTAGTTTCATATTATCATTTAGGCGTATGTGGATGGTAATTCATCAAAATTTATATTGAGGCACCAAATTTCCGTCCAAATTTGCATACGTCTGCAGTTGTTTGCATGCTTGTTTGTTTGTTGTTCTAATTTGTGATTTCCTTATTTTGGGTATTCTAGCGATAGATTTTCTTTGAATTGAGTCTACGTATTTGTTAATCTATAACTCACATTACTCTGTTTACCCTATATTAGTTTTTTTTTTTTTGGATAAAGTAAGTATATTAACCAAAAATGCACAAAGCAAAGGGGCATACCCCAAACAACTAGAGAGGACATACCCTCCTTGCAGAAGAGCCAAAAGGCTACAAACAATACAAGACCATCAGAAGATGTCATCGGGCTGGTGCCAGGAGAGGTGAATCCATTTATTATCATATGGTTTCACCCTCCGCAATAAACTAGCACGAGTCCGAACAAAAAACCCAATGTCACTGAGTAGAACACTGACAGGGCGAGGAGGCACATCATGAGTGTGGGCATTCCTCTCCCTCCAGATGTAGTAAACTAACGCATCAAACAAAAGCCGAATAAGAAGATAACATAATGAGTCATCGATGAAGTGATACACAAACCCGAGAACTCCAATCTAACCCACACATGGCCAACACAGTCGTCCAAACCTACGAAGAGAAGGAGCATTCGAAGAAAAGGTGATCAACATCCTCTCCTGAACAACCATAGAGGACACATCTCGAGCAAGCAGAGATACCAAAACTCGTCACTCGATCCAGAGTGCAAAGGCCACCTGAATAGTCAACCAAAGCAAAAGGAAGGCGCAGAATAGCCTTACGAAACCAAACAACCCGATACCAATGCATCAAAGTGCCCCTCGTCCTCATAACATTCCAAACACTGCTCACTGAAAACATCCTCTACCGTCATCCTCCCAAACAAACTCATCCTCCCTCATACTAGAAGGATCTGACGGAAGGGACCATGCCAACTCAACAAGGGCAGCAAACCTAGCCGGAGCCAACGCCAAGAAGAGTAGGAGATAATAGTAGCTATTGTAGCCATCCTATCCAAGCTAGAGTCATAAATGACTCTCTCACCCAAGGTATCCACAATCGGACCTAGCAGATGCCAGTTATCAAACCACAGCAAAAGCCTTCTCACCATTCCCAATCATAAAACTCATCTTTCGACAAGCCCATGATCGAAGCTCTAAAATCTTCAGCCAGCTCCATGAAAAATCTCTAGGACACGACACCTCCCAAAAGCTACGCCCATGAAGCAGGTAAGACTGAACCCAATTCGACCAATAGGAGACCTGACTAGAGTAAAGAAACCATAAATGCTAACAATTGCCGCTCTATTCCAATTTTTTTTGGATAACGTAAGTATATTAACCAAAATAAAACTATACAAGAGCAAATGGGCATACCCCGGACAACTAGAGAGGACAGGCCCTCCTAGAAGAAAAGCCGAAAGGCTACAAGCAAAATAAGATCAAAAGAAGATGTCATCGGGCAGGTGCCAGGAGAGGTGAAGCCATTTATTGTCATAAGATGGTTTCACCTTCTGTAATAAGCTAGCACGAGTCCGAACATCAAAAACAATATCACTAAGAAGAATAAAAACAGGGTGAGGAGGCCCATCATCCTCTCCCTCCAGATATGGTAAACTTCCCAAACTCTTAATCCCCAAACCCCCATCTTCCAAAGGTAAACAAACTCTACACCAAGCCACTTTCGCCCCTGAGGAAATAAGCTCACTACCATTCCAAAGGAAAGATCTGAGAGTCGTCTCCACCTTTTTAACAACAGCCTTAGGAAGAATGAACAATGATGACTAATTAGTTTCTTGTTATTTATGCTAGCTTGAAGATTACACATTGTTGTGAGCTTTTTGGTAAGTCATATTCACATTATATTAAGTGTAAATGCGAGTGGAGTGGAGTGATACATATTTAAGTGTAAACACGTGAGCGTGTGAGATTATGAGGTTAAATCATTTGTTTTACATATTTGACTAATCTGTTTGTTTTGAGATGGACAGAGAATTTGAGACCATGGATAGAAGCTTTCAAAATATTTTTATCTTCGTCTTTCGCACGGGATGCTGCATCAACACTAGAGCGTGTAGTATGATCATCAGCAGAAAAGATCCTACCAATTTAGCTAGTACTATAATAGTTGAAAAGTTGGGGTTACCATTGATACCTATAATAAAAACCTTACATGTGGATGAGTGAATTTGGTGAGGTTAAGGTTAGTCATAGAGTTGTGGTAAGTTTTGCTATTGGGAAAAAATATATTGATGAGGTGGTTTGTGACGTAATTTCATTTTTGGATAAAGTAAGTATATTAACCAAAATGTACACAAGCAAATGGGCATACCCCAGACAACTAGAGAGGACATGCCCTCCTAGCAGAAGAGCCAAAAGGCTACAAACAATACAAGACCATCAAAAGATGTCATCGGGCAGGTGCCATGAGAGATGAAGCCATTTATTATCAAAATAGAAAATACAATGTCACAGAGTAGAACACTAACAGGGCGAGGAGGCACATCATGAGTGCAGCCATTCCTCTCCCTCCAGATGTAGTAAACTGACGTAGCAAACGATAGCCGAACAAGAAGATGACATAATGAGCCATCAGTGAACTGATACATCCACTCGACAGTCTGCAACCAAGCTCGAGAACTCCAATCTAACCCACACATAGCCAACACAATCGTCCAAACCCTTGAAGAGAAGGAGCATTGGAAGAAGAGGTGATCAACATCCTCCTCTGAATAACCACAGAGGATGCAACGCGAGCGAGCAGAGATACCGAAACTCATTAGTCGATCCTGAGTACAAATGCCACCCTAAATAGTCAACCAAAGCAGAAAAGAATATAGCGGAATAGCCTTACGGAACCAAACAACCCGATACCAATGCATCACAGTGCCCCTCGTCCTCATAGCATTCCAAGCGCTGCTTACTAAAAACATCCCTCTACCGTCATCCTCCCAAACCAACTCATCCTCCCTCATACTAGAAGAATCTGACGGAAGGGACAGGGCCAACTCAACAAGGGCATCAGACCTAGCTGGGGCCAACGCCAAGTAGAGTAGGAGATAATAGTCGCTACTGTAGCCATCATCATATCCAAGCTAGAGTCATAAATGACTCTCTCACCCAAAGTATCCATAATCGGACCAGCGGATGCCAGTTATCAAACCACAACAATGTCTTCTCACCATTCCCAATCCTAAACCTCATCATTCGATGAGCCCATGAACGAAGCTTCAAAATCTTCCGCCAGCTCCACGAACAATCACTAGGGCACGACACCTCCCAAAAGCTACGCCCATGAAACAGGTAAGACTGAACCCAGTTCGACCAAGAAGAGACTGACCAGAGTAAAGAAACTATAAATTCTTAATAATTGTCGCTTTATTCCAAGTTTCCAAACTCTTAATCCCCAAACCACCCCCTCTTCTAGAGGTAAACAAACTCTACACCAAGCCACCTTCATCCCTGACGAAATAAGCTCACTACCCTTCCAAAGGAAAGATCTGAGAGTCGTCTCCATCTTCCAAATAACAGATTTGGGGAGAATGAACAAGGATGACCAATAAACTTGAATGGAGAACAAAACCGATTTGATGAGCTGAAGCTGCCCCGCATAAGAAAGAAATCTACTACTCGAACACTTATCACGCCCGAAAATACACTCAACAAGAGAAGCAGAGACTGAGGCCTGCTTAGTAGAAATCAAGGGAACTCCCAAATACCGCACTAGAAGTACACCCTATTGGAAACCCAAAACATGAAGCAGCTGATCCTTAAGAGTAGGGGAAATATCAGAGGAGAAAATATTACTCTTAGCTGGATTCGGGACCAAGCTTGATAAACCCATAAACTGCCGAAGACAATCCTTGATCAAAGAGACCGAGGAGGCATCCACCTTACAAAAAATCATTAGGTCATTTGCAAAATAGAGATGTGTGAGACGGTTCTTTGAACAGCGCCAATGAAACTTAAAACCCCGATCATGAGCCATATTCTAAAGTAAGCCCATAAGAACTTCCATAGCCGAAATAAAAAGACAATGAGACATAGGATCACCTTATCACAGACCACGGCCCCCAGAGAAAAAACCATTTAGCTCCCCATTAATAGACACAGAGAACATAGTAGAAGTCGTACACTCCCGAATCCAGCCTACCATCCTCTCAGGAAATCTAATAGTCTGCAACACCTCAACCATAAAATCCCAACGAACAGTATCATAAGCTTTCATCAAATCAATCTTAAGAGCACATCTCGGGGTCCCTCCACTCCGATGATAATTCCTCACCAGTTCCTGGCACAATAAAATATTATCGCTAATACGCTGCCCCGCAACAAAAGCAAATTGATTAGTACTGACCACTGAAGGAAGAACAATCTTAATCCGATTTGCAATAAGCTTGGCAATACATTTGTAAATAGTGTTACAATAAGAAATAGGTCGAAAGTCCTTAACCTGGGAAGGGTTGGGGATCATCGGAATAAGAGCAATAGACGTCGCATTAACCTGCTTCAAGAGTCACCCGAACAAAAGAAAGAATAAATAGCACAAAGTACATCATCCCCAACAATACTCCAAGCCTTCTTAAAGAAACCTAAATTAAACCTGTCTGGACCAGGAGCCTTATTATCCTTCAGAGAAAACAAGACAGTCTTAATCTCCTCATAAGAGACCTCGCGGGCAAGAGTTACAAGTGGCCCACGAAATTTAGGAGCTTTTGGTGTGAAATGGACACCTTGAGACATTTGGGGAAGGTTTTCCACCTTTGTTGAATTTTTGTGAATTTATTGTTTTTCTTTTATTGACTTTTTTGGCAAATATTTTGATTAAGTCTTTATTACTTTAGACTTTTATGGTAAGTTGTCTAGGTTGTTAAAAGACTATTAAGGGCATAGTCTTTAATTAGCCATTAGTTATACTTTCAGGGTGTTTTGGGTCATTTTATGTCCATTAGGGTTTCTTTCTTTGTAATATATATTGTTACTTATATTCATTAATGAAAAACAATCACCTATTTTTGAATTTAGCTTCATCATAAAAGCTTGGCTTTGTCCAAAATTGCTTAACGGAGAGTTTCCCCTTATTTCATGCAATCGACTTATCTAAGGTGTGGCAACCTTAGTGGCGTCTCCGTGCTAGCAGAACACTACAATGAATCATCTTAAGGGTACTCTTAGACAAGTTCTTTGCGGGTCTCCTTTGTGGCCTTGGAAGGATTTTGTTCCTCCAAAATCAAATGTGCGGTACAAAGAGTTCTATCCATTATGAGGGGTTTGCTTGGCCTTAAATATCCAAGTGAGTTCCGCGTCAACCGTGAATTTGATTTTGAAGGAACAAGACCCTTCCAAGGCCATAAAGAAGACCCATAAAAAAATTGTCTTTGAGAACCCTTAAGATGATTCCTTGTAGTATTCTGCTAGCAAGGAGACGCCACCTAGAGTTTTTTTGGATAAAGTAAGTATATTAACCAAAAATGCACAAAAGCAAAGAGGCGTACCCCAGACAACTAGAGAGGACGGGCCCTCCTAGCAGAAGAGCCAAAAGACTACAAACAATACAAGGCCATTAGAAGATGTCATCGGGCATGTGCCAGGAGAGGTGAAGCCATTTATTATCATAAGATGGTTTCACCCTCCGCACTAAACTAGCACGAGACCGAACAGAAAAACATAATGTCACTAATTAGAACTCTAACAGGGTGAGGAGGCACATCATGAATGTGGGCATTCCTCTCCCTCCAGATGTAGTAAACGTAAGCTGAACAAGAAGATGACATAATGAGCCGTCGGTGAACTGATGCATCCACTCAACAGTCTACAACCAACCTCGAGAACTCCACTCTAACCCACACATGGCCAATATAGTCGTCCAAACCCGCGAAGAGAAATAGCATTGGAAGAAAAGGTGATCAACATCCTCACCTGAAAAACCACAGAAGATGAATCGTGAGCACGCAGAGATACCAAACTCATCAGACGATCATGACTACAAAGGCCACCCTGAATAATCAACCAAAGCATAAAAGAATGGCGCGGAATAGCCTTACGGAACCAAACAATCCGATACCAATGCATTAAAGTGCCCCTCGTCCTCATAGCATTCCAAGCACTGTTCACCGAAAACATCACTCTACTGTCATCCTCCCAAACCAACTCATCCTCCCTCATACTAGAGGGATCTGACTGAAGGGATCGAGCTAATTCAACAAGGGCAGCAGACCGAGCTGGGGGCCAATGGCAAGAGGAGTATGAGATAATAGTAGCTACTATAGCCATCCTATCCAAGCCAAAGTCATAAATAAATCTCTCACCCAAAGTATCCACAATCGAACCCAGCGGATGTCAGTTATCAAACCACAACAATGTCTTCTCACCATTCCCAAAAGGAAATTTGAGAAACATACGCCACCAAGGTTTTTTTTTGGATAAAGTGCCACCAAGGTTGCCACGCCTTAGATAAGTCAAAGTTGAAACAAAGGGGAATCTGACATGAGTCCAACCACACCAGAGACATTACAAGATGCATCTAACAACTTGAAGGAACCCATGAAGTTGCCAATAGGTCCAATCACATGCCAAAGAGCAAAAAAGATCAGAGAGGCCTTTGCGGGACTAACTCAAAGCTATGTGACCAGTTGCAGCAACCAAGTCAAGTGCACGCCAGAGACACATATGGGCATAACCAGAGAGGTCCCCAAGCTATTTCATTTGACCCAGATCAGCTCAGACTGAAGCATAGCAGAGCAGCTTTAGCACCAGCACTCTTTTGACCCGATTTGACATATTTTGGGACTATGTTGAATTCGGCCAAATGGGGGCATTTTTGTCATTTGTGCTCGACAAGTTGACTTTATTTATGATGTAATTAAGCTATTTGGCCAGGTCATTAGGGTTAATTATGCTTAGAACCTTTCTTATTGAGTAAGCACGTCAATTTACTATTTGATGTAAGCACCTCAAATTAGCTTAAGTTATATTAGTTTCTAATCATTGTTTTAAGCTACTTTAGGTGGGAAAAGACTTTTGGGGACGTGCTTGAGTGAAAGCTTTGGGTAGTTTTTAGGTCTTTTGGTAATTTCACTTTATGGACATTTTTGTCCATTCACACATTTAGGGTTTCTCTTTGTAACCTATTTAAACTTTGTTTTCTTCTTCTTTGCAATAACATACACGACATTTTGAGAAACTTTCAAGCTTTTAAGCTTTGGCTATGGCTAAATTTCTTGTGAGGGAGGGATTCCCCTTTTCAAGTTCAAATTGACTTATCTAAGCTTGGCAACTTAGTGGCATCTCCATTGCTAGCAAAATACAATCTGATTTCATGCTTGTGGTTATCATGGACGTGAGTTTCATGGTGGTTAGGGGCTGATCTTGGTTGGGTTTTGTTCCTACAAAATCAGTATTCAAAGTTCTTGGGGTTTTGAGAAAGATGCTTGGGGGTTTGCTTGGTTTCCAACCCAAGTGAGTTCTTGTCATTTGGTATCAGAGAAAGATGTTTGATGAGGCATTTGAGTGAATGAGTGTTGAAACAAAATGAAATGATTATGGATTGATGAGGCCGTGACTTACTCTTGAAGTTTACTTATGCTTGTGTGTTAACTTTGTGAGACAAGTCTGGTTGCTTTGTTACACATATTGCCGTGAGTAAGATGCTTGATGTGCTTATGTTGAAGCATGAATTAACAAGTGTGCTTGCTGATTTGCGTGAGCCATCATTAGCATGACATTGAAAATGGAAGCACTCATGAGCTTGACATGGAAATTTGAGTAGCCATCATTGCATTTGAGAGGTGCTTGAAGAGGCAAGCTGCTGCATCACCAAGTTAGTTGGAAAAAGTGTTTAGTTGGTTTGTAACTTACCATTGCCAAATTGACATGCTTACTTGACCTACTTGTAAGCTACTTATGTAAGCAGCTGAGTCACCTACTTGTTTTGAAAAAAAAAAAAAAAAAAGAGAATTGATCGCATTGTGCTTAGCTTGATTAGACCATTTGCTTCAGTTACACGTTGATTGTTTGCTTGCTTATTTATTGCATTTAGCTAACTCGTCATTCTTTCTTATTCTGAGCACTCTAGCTATAGGTTTCTTTCGATTGAGTCTCCGTGATTACTTATCTTATTTGCTTTATTCCACATGCTCTATATATACATTGTGTTTCTGCTAGCTTGTGGACTACATCTTAGTTGACCATTCTGGGAATTGAGTTGATTTGTAATTGAATTGAGGAAGAACTCAATAGTGGTAAAAGGCAGTGATTGTGAGCACAGTATCGGGTAAAAGCCAATAGAGTGCAAACACGAGTGGAGTGATATCATTCGAGTGTAAACACATGAGATTGTGAGGATTTACATATTTGTTTTGCTTTTTATTATTTATAATCTGTTTGTTTAGTGTTGAGATGGCAGGTCCAAGTTTAACTATTGATGATAAGATCGTGGTTTTGGATACTTTCAAAAGTGATATCCAAGATATTATGAGTGATTATAGAAGATCTTATGAGAAATGGAAAAAGACTTGGAAGGTAACTAAATATGCAGTGAATGAAGAGTGTACTCAACAACCAAAAGCTATTGAAGTTGTGTGTAATGAAGTGAGAAGCACTTGTGATGTTGAGTGCATAGTGAATGAAAACACTTGTGGGGCCTTGAATGTTGTGAATTGTGTTATAAATGACATGGTGAGTGAAAATGCTTGTGAGACCGTGAGCATTGAGGGAGTAAACACTTGTGAGGTAGTGTGCTTTGAGGTTGAAAAACATAGTGAAGCTGAGCAGGTGTGTGAGGAGGTCTTTGCAAGTATGGTTGAGATAGTGGCCATGAGTGATGATGAAACCGTGAGAGGTGGTGAAAAGAAAGTAGATGTGGCAGTGAAGTTTTTCGATAACATTTTCTCTATTGTTTATGCTTTTTCATCGCAGGTATAAGTGGTCAAATATGATTCTTTTATATTTCAATATCATCATCCAATTGATTTTGTCATAACTATCTATGATCCGGGTTCGGATTCGAGGACGAATCCATTTCAAGAGAGGGAGAATGACATGATCCAAGGGACAACATTTGACATGAATGCAGTCACCCAAGGAACATTAGAGCCTTTGCAATTGCCAACAGGCCCAATCACACGCCAAAGAGCTAAGAAGATCACAGACGCAATAGCGGGGCCAGAGTTTGCATATAATAGATGCATTCATCCTTCTAGTTGTTACTTGCCTTATGAGATTGATTATGATTCTAATTCTTTAACTCCTATGGATTTATTATCTTTGATTGTTATTAAGCTTGGGAGTATGAATGATAAGGGAAAGGCAGAGTTAGTGAGAATAATAGGTTTCCAACGCATTGTGTTTGACCCCGACAATTGGGTGTGGCTTTATATGCAAGAGGAAAAGATAAAAGCATAATGAAGATCCAAGTTGCAACCAAGAGGGGATGGTATATTTCAAGTCTTGGAACGGATTAACGACAATGCATATAAGCTGGATTTGCAAGGTAAGTACAACCTATTTGCTATTTTTAATGTTTCTGACGTAACTCATTTTGATGCAGGTTCAGATTCGAGGTCGAATCCTTTTCAACAATGAGGGAATGACATGAGTCCAACCACACCAGAGACATTACAGGATGCAGCTAACAACTTGAAGGAACACATGAAGTTGCCAATAGGTCCAATCACATGCCAAAGAGCAAAGAAGATCAGAGAGGCCTTTGCGGGACTAGCTCAGAGCTATGTGACCAGTTGCAGCAACCAAGTCAAGTGCACACCAAAGACACATATGGGCATAACCAGAGAGGTCCCCAAGCTATTTCATTTGACCCATATCAGCTCAGACTGAAGCATAGCAGAGCAGCTTCAGCACCAGCACTCTTTTGACCCGATTGACATATTTTGGGACTATGTTGAATTCGGCCAAATGGGGGCATTTTTGTCATTTGTGCTCGACATGTTGACTTTATTTATGATGTAATTAAGCTATTTGACCAGGTCATTAGGGTTAATTATGCTTAGAACCTTGCTTATTGAGTAAGCACGTCAATTTACTATTTGATGTAAGCACCTCAAATTAGCTTAAGTTAGATTAGTTTCTAATCATTGTTTTAAGCTACTTTAGGTGGGAAAAGACTTTTGGGGACGTGCTTGAGTGAAAGCTTTGGGTAGTTTTTAGGTCTTTTGGTAATTTCACTTTATGGACATTTTTTTCCATTCACACCTTTAAGGTTTCTCTTTGTAACCTATTTAAACTTTGTTTTCTTCTTCTTTGCAATAACATACACGAAATTTTGAGAAACTTTCAAGCTTTTAAGCTTTGGCTATGGCTAAATTTCTTGTGAGGGAGGGATTCCCCTTTTCAAGTTCAAATTGACTTATCTAAGCTTGGCAACTTAGTGGCGTCTCCATTGCTAGCAAAATACAATCTGATTTCATGCTTGTGGTTATCATGGACGTGAGTTTCATGGTGGTTAGGGGCTGATCTTGGTTGGGTTTTGTTCCTACAAAATCAGTATTCAAAGTTCTTGGGGTTTTGAGAAAGATGCTTGGGGGTTTGCTTGGTTTCTAACCCAAGTGAGTTCTTGTCAGAATCTCTCCTCTATGGTTGTTTAGGGGAGGATGTTGATCACCTTTTCTTCCAATGCTCATTCTCTTCGGGATTTCGATGATAGTGTTGGCCATGTGTGGGATAGAGTGGAATTCTCAGGTTTGGATGCAGACTGTTAAGTGGATGTATCAGTACATCGATGGCTTCTTATGTCATCTCCTTAATTGACTTTCGTTTTCAGCGTCAGTTAACTACATATGGAGGGAAAGGAATGCCTACACTCATGATTTGCCTCCTCATCCTGTCAGTATTCTTATTAGTGACTTTTGTTTTCTGTTCGGACTCGTACTAGTTTATTGCGGAGGGTGGAACCATCTTATGATAATAAATGGCTTCATCTCTCCTAGAACTTGCCCGATGATATCTTTTGATGGTCTTGTATTATTTTTAGCCTTTTGGCTCTTCTGCTAGGAGGGTCTGTCCTCTCTAGTTCTCTGGGGTATGCATATTTGCTTTTGTATATTTTTGGTTAATATACTTATTTTATCCACACAAAAAAAGATATTTATGTAAGTGGCAAAGAGTTCAAAAATAAAAAGTCAACAAAAGTGGCATCATATCTAAAAAAATGCATAATAGGTCCTTTAACTAACTAACTTAGTTCTAATCTAATTTGACCCAAATGATCTATCTAACTAAGTTACAAATAGCCTAACTAGAGTCAACATGTCAAGTAAACGGTCAAAATACAAGCTTATTTGGCTGAATTACATATAAG
Organism: Zanthoxylum bungeanum; assembly: GCA_019454045.1. NCBI lineage: Eukaryota > Viridiplantae > Streptophyta > Magnoliopsida > Sapindales > Rutaceae > Zanthoxylum > Zanthoxylum bungeanum. The sequence goes on along the minus strand of SKCR01037009.1, from coordinate 100,944 downwards.
GCTTACAATGGCCAAATTCTTCAAAAAATGTCATATCTTCAAAATCGGCTATTGCGTGTCTTCTGGAATGAATTGGGCCATATGAAATAGCTTTGGACCCACTCCATTGAAGCCCTCATGTGATGCCAATATACCTTGGGGTTCTCTGTCACACTCGGCTATGGCATTATGTGCTAGTCCTGCCATTGCTTCTCTGATCTTCTTAGCTTTCTAGCGTGTGATTGGCCATGTTGGCACTTGTAAAGGCTCTACTATATTACTGGCCATGATATCTAATGTTCCTTGAGTGGCTGGATTCGTGTCATTAACTTCCCTTTTATGTTTCCTTCTAATATAGATTGTAGTGATGGTAGGAATATGTTACCTATTAAGGAGAGGGGAGTTAATTTTGAAATTTGAAAAAGGGATATGGCTTTAATTAGAGATAATAATATTCCTTGTGTAAATTCTTCTAATTTGGAAAGTGGTAATAGGGATAATAATGGATTATCTCTTTATGATAATGAGCATGATTCTAGTAATTATTGTGGTTTTAATGAGCAATTTCAGAATGGAACGAATCATTTGAATTTAATTATGCCTAATTCTAATATGGTGAGTGTTAATAAGGGATTTCCTTCTAAAAATCAATCATTAATGCATGGTGTTAATGAAGGGATGTCAAATTCGAAATTGGTCAATGGTATTAAATCTCTTTGTGCTGATGTGGCAAGTTCCCCTTTGGCTGATGTGGCAAGCTCTCCTAGGGCTGATGTGGCAATATTACATTGACCTAGGTCTGATGTGGCAAGAAAGTTGGAGGAAGGGCTGAATTTGAATGTTTCCAATATTAGGGCTGATATGGTAGTTTCTTCTAAAGCTAAGTGACAAGAAACTCACTTGGGTGTTAAACTAAGCAACCCCAACATCTATCTAAACTCCAAGAACCTTAATCAATGATTTTATATGAACAAAATCCATCTAAGATCAGCCCTAAACCACCATGAAACCTCACCCATGATAACCTAAGAACATGAAATTAGTGTGTTTTGCTAGCAATGGGGATGCCACTAAGCTTTCTGAACTTAGATAAATCGATTCTAACTTGAAAAATGGAATCCCTCTCTTACAAGAAATTCAGCCATAGCCATAAGCTTAAGAGCTTCAAGTTTTCTAAAAAAAATGTCGTGAATTGTCTTAAGGAAGAAGAAAAACAAGTTTAAATAGGTGACAAAGAGAAACCCTAAAGGCTTAAAGATATTGAGATCCTTTATTTGGAAGGGTAGTGAGCTTGCTTCTTCTGGGGCAAAGGTGGCATGGAGTAGAGTCTGTTTGCCTCTTAAATAGGGTGGGTTGGGGATTAAGGATTTGGAGACTTGGAATCAGGCGACTATTGTTAAGCATTTATGGTTCTTGTGCTTAGGTCATAGCCATTGTTGGTCTAAATAGGTTCAGTCTAATTTGTTGCGTGGGAGGAGATTTTGGGAGGTGACTTGCCATGCTGACTGTTCTTGGAGTTGGCGGAAGATTCTGGGTCTGCGGCCTTGGGCTCGTAGTAGAATGAGATTTAAGATTTGGAATAGGAATAAGGCTTTGCTGTGGATTGATAACTGGCATCCTATCGGCCCAATTATGGATACCTTGAGGGAAATGGTCATTTATGATTCTAGTCTAGACAGGTTGGCCACAGTGTCAACTATTATCTCAGACTCTGCTTGGCATTGGCCGCCAGCCAGATCTGCGTCCCTTCTGGATTTGGCTGGTTCGATCCCGCTGGATTGTGTCCCTTGTAGTACGATGGGGAGGACAATAAGAGAGGTGTTTTTTCTATTAGGTGTGCTTGGAATGCTATGAGGACGAGAGGTATTGTGGTTAACTAGCATCAGATTGTTTGGTTTTGAAAGGCTATCACGCGCTATGCTTTTCTTCTTTGGATGACCATCCAGGGTGGCCTAGTTAGTCAGGATAGATTGATGAGCTTCGGTATCTCGTCTTGTTCGAGATGCATTATGTGTGGTTGCTCTGGGAGGATATTGATCACCTTTTCTACCAGTGCCCTTTCTCTAGCCAGGTTTGGCAGTTAGTGCTGGCTAAGTGTTGGATAGATTGGAGCCCCCGGGCTTGGACCGGGCTAGAGAAAGGGCAAGCCCTCCTAGCAACATGACAAGAAACCCACTTAGATTCGAAATCCAAGCAAACCCCAAGCAACGGACAGAACCCCAAGAACCGCGAATTTGATTTTTATAGGAACAAAAACCCTTCCAAGGCCACAAAGAAGACCCACAAAGAACTTGCCCTTGAGAACCTTTAAGATGAATCCTTGTAGTGTTTTGCTAGCAATGGAGACGCCACTAAGTGTGCCAAACTTATCTAAGTCGATTCAAACTTGAAAAGGGGAATCCCTCCCTTACAATAATTCGGCCATAGCCAAAGCTTTAAGCTTTTGAGTTTACAATTTCGTTGATTCCCCTCAAATGAAAAAGAAAGTAAGCTTAAATAGTGTTACAAAAAGAAACCCTAAAGGCATAAAGACAACAATGCCCCTAAAAACGAAATTACACAAATATCAAGTCTTTAAGTCTTCAAATGCCTAGGAAGCTTTATTCTAAACTGATTTGGGCCAAGTGAAATGGTTTTGGGCCCTTTCCATCGAAGCCCACATGCATCTCTATTTGTTTGTTGCAGTCGGCCATAAAACTGTGAACTAATTCCGCCATTGCTTCTCTGAGTCTTTTGGTCCTCTGCCTCGTAATTGGCCCTTCTGGTACTTGTAATGCGTCCTTTGGTTTATTGTCGGCCTGGATCATGTCATCCCCTCCCTCTTGAAAAGGATTCGACCTCGAATCTGTACCTGCATCAAAAGGAGTTAAGTCAGAAACATTAAATGTAGCAGACACATTATACTTACCTTGTAAATCCAGCTTGTATGCATTGTCATTAATCCTTTCCAAAACTTGAAATGGACCATCCCCTCTCGGTTTTAGCTTAGATTTACGTTGTTAAGGAAATCTCTCCTTGCGCATGTTTACCCAAACCCAATCTCCAGACTGAAATACCACACGCTTTCTTCCCTTATTAGCATGAGAAGCATATTGCTCATTCTTTCGTTGTACTCTCTTGCTTTCTCATGTATGTGCTTCACCAAATCGGCTTTCCGTTTTCCATCTAGCCCCGCATGCTCATCAACAGGAAAATGTAACAAATCCAATGGAGTTATGATGAGTGGTAAATCTATCACTATTTCCCACTCATTTAACCTAATATTTCGTATAGTTTCTTGAGTTTTGTGAATATTTTGATGTGTTTTGTGTTATTTTGTAGATAAATAAAGTTTCAGGACATTCTGGAGGTGATTTGGAGCAAAACTGTGAAAACTGGCAAAAAGGGCAAAATGGTAATTTTTCCGCGTCGCGCACGCCAACCCTTGGTGTCGCGACGCCTAACGTGCGCCGAGTACTGCTATCATGCGCCGGGTCAACGGGTCAGAATCTGAAAAGTTGACTTTGCTAACGTGCGCCGTGCCACGTGTCACCATCACAGAAGATTTGCTAAATTGCGCCTGCCACATGTCATCATCCTACGATGCTGACAATCATCATCTATGCTAACTTGCGCCTGCCACGTGTCATCATCTCAGAAGATCAGCTAAAATGCGCTGCATGCCACGTGTCAAAAATCTATGGTGCCGACAGAATACGCGTGACACGTGTCACCTTCTCATTGGACGGAATTATTGGCAAATCACATTCTGCCACATGTCGCCTTTCCATTGCACCACTTCTGCGCGTGCCACGTGTCATTTTCTGATTGTGTCGACAGACGCGTGGTCAAAGCCGCATATGACTAAGTTACTGTATCTGGCGTCGCGACGCTGGACCAAAATCTGCCTATAAAAGGAGGCCGCCAGATTCATTTTTCTTTATGCTTTCCTTGGGAGCTTTTCCCTGTTTTTAGAGGATTGCATCTAGTTTTGTATATATAAATAATATTTTTAATTATGTATTTTAATTTTCAGTAATAGTAATAGTAATAGTAGTTCTTCTTCTTCTCTTTTCTTTTATGTTTTATAGTTAATTTACCGCTGGGGTAAAAGGTGAAACCTTTAATATAATTATATATGTAAATCTCACTTAATTATAATATTTAAATTATAATGTAACCGGATTAATTAATGTCAGACTTTATTACCGCCTATATGGCTGGTTTAAATATAAATTACCTTTCCACCTATATGGCTGGTCTTTATGTGACAGATAATTACCGCCTATATGGCTGGTGTAATTGGACTAAATGGATTACCGCCTATATGGCTGGTTTTAAATGTTTAATATTATTAATTCCTGAGAAAGCAGAATATAAAATAATTTATATATTATAATAAGTGAGATTCCTAGATAAGAAATATTAATTGTGGATCCTCTAACCCCAGCATTTTATTTTATTCTAGGGAAGTGATGAAACACAATATCCACACTTAATAATTGAATTTCTTTTTATGGGTAATTCTTTAGTTTGTTTATTGAGTCTTAAGCTTAATGCTTCTTGTTGTCTGATCACCAATAAGATTGATATGGTAAACTTAAAATGAACTAGACATAGGGATTTTAGGTTTCAGCCTTAGATTCAAGAGCTCACGATCTTCCTTGAGGATATATAACCTTTAATAGATTTCCTTACAGGATAGGAATATACCTGTCGGGCGTGGGTAGCCATAATTGGAACTTAATCTTAATGAATCCAAGTAATTTGTTGTTGACATAGGAATATGATTCAATTGGGTTATACTGGGTATTTGCGTCTGACCATCGGAAGAGGCTTTCGCATATCATCGTGTTCCAGGTTAGCAAATTAATTTATTACACATAAATAAGAGAATCAATTCATCTTTATAATAATATTGTGAGGAGTCACGACCCTAGATCCTTGAGTCTTTTATTTTATTTTCCTTAGTATTTTCTTTTGAGTCTGTTTTTATTTTATTTTGCAAAACCACATTCAACCAACCAAAAGCAATCAATTCCCTCTCCCTATAATTAGATACCTGTAAATAAATAGTATCAATAATTAATAATAACAGTAGGAATTAAGTCCTCGTGGGATCGATATTTTTATACTACTTGAACGATACGTGCGCTTGCGTTATACGTGTGTGTGTTTACGCCGGTCAAGTTAGTGGCTGAAAACCATAAACAATTTCAAAAGGTGAAAATGATGTAGAAGAATGAATGCTACGATTATATGCAAACTCAATAAATGACAAACAATCTTCCCAACTCTTCAAATTCTTGCCAACTATAGTGCGCAATAATTGTGATAAAGTCCTATTAACTACCTCTGTTTGTCCATCAGTCTGTGGATGACATGTGGTAGAATACAATAGTTTGGTGCCTAGTTTAGCCCACAACACCTTCCAAAAATGGCTAAGGAACTTAACATCTCTATCAGATACAATACTCTTAGGTATACCATGGAGTCGCACTATGTCTCTGAAAAATAAATCTGCAATGTTTGTAGCATCATCGGTTTTATGACATGAAATGAAATGAGCCATTTTACTAAACCTATCAACTACAACAAAGATTGAATCCCTTCCCCTCTTTGTCCTAGGCAAACCTAACACAAAATCCATCGATATATCAACCCAGGGTTCACTAGGTACAGGCAAATGAGTATACAAACCATGTGGCATTAATTTAGATTTAGCATGCTTACATGTTAGACACTTATCACAAATACGCTCAACATCACGTTTCATTTTAGGCCAATAAAAGTGCTCATGTAAAATAGCTAAAGTCTTAGTAATCCCAAAATGCCCCATCAAAAACCTCCCCCATGCGCTTCCTTCACAAGCAACTCACGCATACTACAAGCAGAAACACACAACCTGTTCGCTTTAAATAAGAATCGTCATGAATGTAAAACTTTCCAAAAGATGACTTTGCACAAGTAGCAAAAATCTCACCAAAATCAGAATCACACTCATATAATTCCTTAATCAAATCAAATCCCAACATCCGTGCATGCATTGAAGTAAGTAAAACATACCTGCGAGATAATGCATCGGCCACTATGTTTTCTTTACCTTGCTTGTAGCGTATAACATATGGAAATGACTCAATGAATTCCATCCATTTTGCGTGTCGCTTATTCAGCTTACCTTGACCCTTCAAGTGTTTTTAATGATTCATGGTCGGTGTGGATCACGAACTCTTTAGGCCACAAGTAGTGCTGCCATGTCTCAAGTGCTCTCACAAGCGCATATAACTCTTTGTCATACGTGGGGTACCTCAAACCTGCTCCATTCAGCTTCTCACTAAAATAGGCTATTGGCCGCTTTTCTTGCATGAGAACTGCTCCAATACCTAACCCTGATGCGTCGCACTCAATCTCAAATGTCTTCTCGAAGTTGGGTAGTGCTAAAATGGGTGCACTGCATAACTTCGCTTTAAGGTCCTGGAATGCTCGCTCTTGCGCCTCGCCCTATTGAAAACCAACTTTCTTCTTTACTACCTCAGTCAATGGCGCGGCAATGCTACTGAAGTCCTTGACAAATCTCCTATAGAAGCTCGCTAATCCATGAAAGCTTCGGACTTCTGTCACTGTAGTTGGTGTAGGCCATTCCTGAATTGCCTTTACCTTCTCCACATCTACCTCGATGCCATCTTCACTCACAACAAAGCCAAGAAAAACAATTCTATTCATGCAAAATGTGCATTTGTCAGAGTTAGCATACAATTGTTCTTTTCGTAAAACATCAAGTACATGCTCCAAATGCATTACATGCTCATCTATTGTTTTACTATAAACTAAGATGTCATCAAAATAAACCACAACAAACTTACCTAAAAATGCACGCATAACATGATTCATCAATCTCATAAATGTGCTAGGTGCGTTTGAGAGACCAAATGGCATAACTAACCATTCATACAAGCCATACTTAGTCTTAAATGCAGTCTTCCACTCATCTCCCTCTCTCATGCGAATTTGATGGTATCCACTCTTTAAGTCAATCTTACTAAAAATTTTGGAACCATGCAATTCATCCAACATGTCATCTAGTCTAGGAATGGGGTGACGATACTTTACCGTAATATTGTTGATAGCTCGACAATCAACGCACATACGCCACGTCCCATCTTTCTTAGGAACTAGAAGTACTGGTACTGCACAAGGGCTCATGCTTTCCCTTACATACCCTTTATCCATCAATTCTCGTACTTGCCTTTGTAGCTCCTTTGTCTCCTCGGGATTGCTCCTATAAGCCGGTCTGTTAGGAATGACTGCTCCAGGTATGAAGTCTATCTGGTGCTCAATACCTCTAATGGGTGGAAGCCCACTAGGTATGTCCTCTGTGAGTACGTCACTGTAATCCTGCAAAAGAGATGAAATAGACACAGGAAGCAAAGGGTCAGTGTTAGTAAAATAAATATGAGGCTCCTTATAGACTAACAATAGCATGATCTTGCTAGCCTTGAACGCTTTCCTCGCTTCACCCACCCTCACCCATGTAGAACTCTTTTTAACTCTCCCTTTTGTTTCCCCCTCACGTTCACTCACACCCCCCTTGGAACTCCCACGGCCTTGGCCTTATTTTTCTCACCACCAGATACAACACTCTTACTAGTTTCGCCCAAAGTGGTGTTTCCCTTCGCTCTCTCTTTGTCACGTTCAAGTTGCAACTTAACCTGATCTTCATGGACTTATGCAGGTGTAAGTGGGTATAATGTAATGGGTTTTCCCTTATGCTGAAAAGAGTACTTGTTCTTGAACCCATCATGAATAACCTTTTTATCAAACTGCCACGGTCTGCCCAAAAGAATATGTCCGGCATGCATCGGTATCACATCACATAGGACATCATCTGTGTATGGCCCAATGGTAAAGCTCAACAGTACCTGCTTTGTCACACTTATCTCCCCACAACATTTAACCACTGCAACTTGTAAGGCTTCGGGTGTCTCAAGCAACTCAACCCCAATCGCTCAATCAAAGCTGTGCTAGCAACATTAGTACAATTGCCCCCATCTATGATCATACTACATCGCTTGCCATTCACACGGCACCTAGTATGGAATATATTATCCCTCTGCTGCACACTCTCATCCTCTACAACATGTGCACTCAAAGCACGCTTGACAACTAAGGATAAGTTATCCAGCGGGTATGCAGCTCCCTCATGGTCACTAGCATCCTCCAACTCTGGCATTTCCTCATCAACCTCACTATCGGTAGATTACACCTCTCCACTCTTTTTATCAATCACTAAGGTACGCCTATTGGGACATTGTGAAGCATAGTGTCCCATGCCCAAACATTTGAAACACTTTACATCCTTAGTTCTAGTAGTTGCTCCCTCAGGTTTTGGTCTAGTTTTGATCGGTTCTGCAGCCTTTTTACCCTTGGCACTAGGTTCGGCCCTAGGCTTATTAAAGCCTCCACTGAATTCGCCTCTAGGCTTGTCAAAGCCTCCATCTCGCTTCTCATTCGGAACCCATTTCCCTTCCATGCAGAAGTAGCCTGAGTACCAAATCTGGATGTTGACTTTTTCTTGAGTTGCCTTTCTATCTTGATAGCCATGTGAAGCATATCCTCCAAATCAACATAATGATGCAACTCCACCATGTTTGCAATCTCTCTATTCAAGCCCCCTAGAAACCGTGCCATAGTAGCTTCTGCATCCTCAACTACATTTGCCCTGATCATGGAAACTTCCATCTCTGTGTAATAGTCCTCAACACTTTTGGTCCCCTGATACAGATGTTGTAGTTTCTGATACAACTCCCTATAGTAATGGCTGGGTATAAATCTCTTTCTCATGAGACCCCTAAGTTCTGCCCATGTCTGAACCGGTCTCTCATAGTTTCTCCTCCGAGTAGAGACAAGCTGATCCCACCAAATCATAGCATAATCGGTAAACTCAATTGCTGCCAGACTGATCTTCTTCTCGTCTGAGTAGTGATGACAGTTGAAAATCAATTCTATTTTCTTTTCCCATTCTAAATAAGCTTCAGGATCATTCTTGCCTTGGAATGTTGGTATCTTGATCTTGATGCTACCTAGATCACCATCTACATCTCCTCGCCTACCATATCCTCTCCGATCATAATCCCCTCTTCTGGCATCAAATGCACCTCTATCATCAAACCGTCTATCCCTCCTATCAAACCTCCTATTAGGCCTCCTATCATGCCCAGGCTGAAATCTCTCCTCCACATCATCAAAACCATCAGAATCATCAAACTCATTTTCAGCTTCCTCTTCATCTGGTGGTACATACTGTGGTGGTACACGGCGAGGTGGCACATTGTGAGGTGGTGGTACTCTGGGACCGCTACCAGTTTGAATACTCTCTACACTCTTGGACAATCTCTCCAAAGCAGTATTCATGTTCTCCATCATATCTGTAAATTTCCTATCCAAAGCCTCAAGCTTTTCATCAGTAGTTAGACCTGCCATCTCAACACTAAACAAACAGATTAGAAATAACAAGAAAGTAAAGCAAATATCTAAATCCTCACAATCTCACGTGTTTACACTCGAATGATATCACTCCACTCGTGTTTGCACTCTATTGGCTTTTACCCGATACTTTGCTCACAATCACTGCCCTTTACCACTCTTGAGTTCGTCCTCAATTCAAATGTGAACCACACTCAATCCAAGAATACAAACCAAATGTAGTCCTCAAGCTAGCATGAACACAACGGACCCAACAATATATATATATATATATATAGGGCAGACGGAAAACAAAACGCGAACATGAATAGTGATGACGGAGACTCAATCAATAATACTTAAGCTAGAGTAATTAGAAATAAGGAGTAAACAATTAGCACAATGGAAAAAAAAAATAAGCATGCAAATTCACGGTCGTATGCAATTTCGAGAGAAAATTTGGCACCTCTATAAAAATTTTGATGGAATACCCTCCACGGGCACCTAAATGATAATATGGAACAAACTAGATTCAACCAAAAAAATTTCACTTTTTACTCAAGTGATCACTAGCACTCAAGTCCTTTTTTTTTTTTTTTTGATAACGTCAGATGCTGATACTGTGGTTCTGATTTCAGAGGCTAATTTAGGTTCTGATTTCAGATGGTGATTTAGGTTCTGATTTCAGAGGCTGATTTTCAGGATCTGATTTCAGAGGCTTTTGGTCAGGGTCTGATTTCAGAGGCTACTGGTCAGTGTCTGATTTCAAAGGCTACTGGTCAGGGTCTGATTTCAGAGGTACTATTCAGTGTCTGATTTCAGGAGACTGGTCAGGGTCTGATTTCAGAGTTACTTTTCAGAGTCTGATTTTCAGAGGCTAATCTTCAGGGTCTGATTTCAGAGACTAAGTTTCAGGGTCTGATTTCAGGGTCAGATTTCAAAGGCTAAGTTTTTAGAGTCTGATTTCAGAGGTTAAGTTTCAGGGTCTGAATTCATAGTCTGATTTCAGAGGCAAATTTCAAAGGTTACGTTTTAGGTCTGATTTCAGAAGCTAAGATTTCAGGGTCTGATTTCAGACTTCACTTAGTTTTTCAAGGTCTGATTTCACACTTCACTAGGGTTTAGAAACAAAACCCACAGCCGCCAAGAACATGCTTATTTCTTAAACATATGCTAAAGAACAGAATGACTATGACGAACTGATAGGAAGAACAGAACAGAAACCCAGAACTGGAAAAAGTGATAAAGATGAAATGATATGCAACTAGGATGAACTGACAAGAAGAACATAACAAAAAGATTCAGAACTGGAAAATGATAAAGATGAACTAATATGCAGAACAACAAAACCAGATCCAAAATATGAACAAAACAAAAACAGAAACAAGATCCAACAAGAACTGAAACGAAAATAACAAAGAACAAAATAAAAATAGAATCAAACAAAAGGAAAGATAGAAAAATCAGACCTTGGAACCCTGAGCTCTAGATACCAAATGACAAGAAACCCACTTAGATTCGAAATCCAAGCAAACCCCAAGCAACGGACAGAACCCCAAGAACCGCGAATTTGATTTTTGTAGGAACAAAAACCCTTCCAAGGCCACAAAGAAGACCCACAAAGAACTTGCCCTTGAGAACCTTTAAGATGAATCCTTGTAGTGTTTTGCTAGCAATGGAGACGCCACTAAGTGTGCCAAACTTAGATAAGTCGATTTAAACTTGAAAAGGGGAATCCCTCCCTTACAATAATTCGGCCATAGCCAAAGCTTTAAGCTTTTGAGTTTACAATTTCGTTGATTCCCCTCAAATGAAGAAGAAAGTAAGCTTAAATAGTGTTACAAAAAGAAACCCTAAAGGCATAAAGACAACAATGCCTCTAAAAACGAAATTACACAAATATCAAGTCTTTAAGTCTTCAAATGCCTATGAAGCTTTATTCTAAACTGATTTGGGCCAAGTGAAATGGTTTTGGGCCCTTTCCATCGAAGCCCACATGCATCTCTATTTGTTTGTTGCAGTCGGCCATAAAACTCTGAACTAATCCCGCCATTGCTTCTCTGAGTCTTTTGGTCCTCTGCCTCGTAATTGGCCCTTCTGGTACTTGTAATGCGTCCTTTGGTTTGTTGTCGGCCTGGATCATGTCACAACACAGCAAGAAGTGCCCTCCTAGCAACAATACTCACCAGGAAGATAAAACTTGTAAGCATTGTCATTGATCCGCTCCAGGACTTGAAATGGACCATCTCCTCTCGATTGTAGCTTGGATTTCTGCTGTGCTGGGAACCTTTCCTTGTGCAAATGAAGCCATACCCAATGACGCGGAACTCACTTGGATGTTTAAGGCCAAGCAAACTCGTCGCAATGGATAGAACCCCAAGCACCGCGAATTTGATTTTGTAGGAACAAAACCCTTCCAAGGCCACAAATAGGACCCATAAAGAACTTGTCTTTGAGAACCCTTAAGAAGATTCTTTATAGTGTTCTGCTAGCACGGAGACGCCACTAAGGTTGCCATGCCTTAGATAAGTTGATTGCATGAAATAAGGGGAATCCATCCCTTAAGCAATTTTGGACAAAGCCAAGCTTTCAAATAAAGCAAATTTTCGAAATTGGATCATTAATTCATTAAGAAAGAAATGTTACAATATATAGTTCAATGAAAGAAACCCTAATAGGTGCAAAAATACCAAAACATCCTAACTTGCTAACTAATGGCTAATTAAAGGCTATGCCCTTAATAGTCATTTAATAATCTAGAAAACATAACATAAATGTCAAACAAGGTGGCTAAAGTCATCAACAACTTTGCCAAAAAATTCAACAAAACCACAAAAATCCAACAAAGGTGGCAAGTTTTTCAAAGCCATGTCTAAATTGTCTCATTGACAAAAATATCCCCAAAATTCGTGGCCTTCATGTATTTAGACTTAATGATGTGTTTTTAAGCCTAATAAGTCTTGTCTTGGCCGAATATTTGGTGTTGGGCTTAATTCAGCTTGATTCGTCAAAAGATATTTGACTTCTGAATTGCTGGTGCGTCAATCTAGTATGACTTGGGTCAAGAAAAATAGCTTTGGACCCACTCCATAGAAGCCCTCATGTGTTGCCATTATGCCCTGGAGTTGTTTGTCACACTCGATCATGGCATTCTATGCTAGCCCCGCCATTACGTCTCTGATCTTCTTAGCTATTTGGCATGTGATTGGCCCTGATGACACTTGCAAAGGCCCTACCATATTGGTCATGACATCTAATGTTCCTTTAGTGGCTGGATTCATGTCATTCCCTCCCTCTTGAAAAAGATTCGACCTCGAATCTGTACCTGCATAAAAAATAGTTAAGTCATAAATATTAAATGTAGCAGACACATTATACTCACCTTGATTCAGTTCCGACAGTTATTGTTGTTCCAGTTGAAACTTCTAAGGAAGTTGTTGTGGAGACAGTGCATAAGAGGGAGGAGGGAGAATGTACTCTTGTTGCTACATAACCTGTTAAGGATCATTCCGAGGATGGATTAGCTGAGATTCCGCCAGTTTCGATTTGTGAGTAGCCTATTCCTATTGATAATATGTTAGCTGTAAACACTAAAGATTCTCTGGAGAAAAAGAAGCTGAATTTTTGGGGCAAGCTTAAGAAGGGCTCAAAAGGTAAAAAGAATCAGAATCGACAAGGGGGGTAGATATTGATTTAATAATGTGCGATTGTAGATATTGATTTAATCGTAATTGTTACGAGTTATTTTGACATCATATAGACCATATGATGGATCTTGAAACACGTTCTTTGTGATCTTTGAGATATTAAGAACGAGTTTCTAATTCATGGAGAATATAGTCTGCAACCATTAGGGTCATATTAGTTTTGAGACTAATTATGACGTTAGACAGTCTACGTCATAAAGAGTCAGAAAAGATGCAGTGGGAGTGTCACGAAGGATTCTACTTTTATAGTGGAATTAAATGCAACTTATAAAGTATTGACTTATGAAGTTGCATAGTGACCTTATAAAATAGAAGTTTTGAATTGTTATTGTGCTTGTGGTTGTTCTCATAGTATTTTTGGATTTGATCCCTAAATACTTGGACAACTTAGTAGCTGTAGCATAATACAGATATAGCATCCATTTCATATTAATGTATAATTTAGATTCTACAAAATATGAATGATGCTAACTATGGGAAACGATGGAGTTTGTTTGACAAACTCAATGTTTCATAGCGGACTTGTTTCTTGCCTCTTAAGTACTGGTGAGCTTTTGAGGGCCATGTGCATATGATACACATTGAGACGTGTATATGATACCGTGGATTGGCACTAGAGCAAGTGGGAGAAATTGTTGGGGTTGGTGCTCAGAGCACCAATCCGGACCGTATTTATGTCTGATTCATGGTTACGAACATCCCCTTATTCCATAATATTACTTATTTATGGTTGCACCTCTTGTTCTTATATACGTATTCGATCTGATTACGATTAGATTGAAACTAAATGTGGTTTAGTGATATGTATATATTAGACAAATGCCCGATAATATATAATGCAGTACACAGTTACAAAGTTAGTTTGTAATTGACATTAGGAAATGTCACTGCTGTATGTATATTATCAAACATAGTTCCTGGTCAAGATTTGCTAACACAGGTCGGTTATTCAAATCCGTTGAGACCAGTACATGTCGTATATCGAGACTTGGTCCGATGGTTTATCCCAATGAACCATGAGTCTAGGGAGACTCGTATAGACGTGTAGGTGTTTATAGTGGATAAACACTGAACGGCTCACCGAAGATTCTTAATGGATGGTACACCAACGTCAATAAGAATCTTCTCGGGTTGAGTAGCATAGTGGTCCTTCGACTTGAGACACCACTGTGGATGTATGAGACATCCTCCACACTTAGATGGCAGTCATGTCACCGATCTATTTAGATCAGACCTCCGCATGTTCGTTGGGTGTGGATCGATCCTCAGGATATCCTGTGTGTGTCAAGATAGGATCCGTCAGTTCTGTGTACAGAGCATAGGTAGTCCATATATTATTAGCAGTCTGTTAAATCTGTGGCCACAGTATACATCGGAAGTAAGTTCCGAGTGTTATTTAAAGATTGCTAATAGATACGTCGACGAGATAATACCTATAGAGATTTGACGTTCACATCTATATCTCTGGGATTATCTGGATACCTGTGACGGAGGGATTATACGTATGCAATGACCTCGACCTGTATGATTCAGCTAGTTTATCTGTGATCGTCATAATCTACGGGTGGATAGATTATGGACACGAAATTGGATTTCGTGACGGATATACCTGAATCTAGAGAGTCTCAATAATGAAACATACTCGTAGAGCACTAGAGCAACATTTATGAATAATGATGATTATTTATAAATCGTTTAATCGTTTAACGAAAAAATACATGCGAACGGGCCGAACCGTCATTTCCTAATTAATGTGTATTTGTATTTAATATATGATATTATTAAATACACATTGATAAATAGTCAAATAAAGGTATTTGACATATATCATCAATATATGTATTTGAGATATTTAAGGTAAATATAATACATATATTTGATATATTTGTATTTAATTAATTAATTAATTATTTAATTGTTAAATGATTAATATAATTAAAATATAAATATATCACCAAATGATAAAGTTAGGAATGATTATAAGTTGCAATTGTTGACTTATACATTAAAGGAAAAGGTTGTCAAATTGATTTTGACTTCTTAAAGATATTTGTTCAAAATTGTTTGAAAATGAAAATATCTTTTTTCCTTTTTTTTTCATTAAATTCGGCCATAACACTTAAATATAAGAGTTATATTTTTCTTAGTTGCATTTGTTGACTTAATTAAATATCTAATAAAGTGTTATTTGGATATTTATGCAAGTTGACCAAATGTAAAGTGAAATGAAATTGAAATTGCAAAAACTTGTATTTGGCTAGGTAATTTCGGCCAAGGCAAATGTTGTCTAAGTATATATTGTTTTTCATTTCATTTCATTCTTAACCTAATACACTTTAACCAAAAACTCCATTAAAGGAAGGCAAAGAATGCTAGAGAGAAAAGAAAGAAAAATCAAGAAAAGCTTGGAAAATAGTAAGTATTTCCAACCTTCCATTAGAGAGTAATTTGTTCCTCTTGTTGTGGGCAACATCTTGTGATGTTCTTGAGTTTTTCTATTCTTTATTCTTTGTGTTTTTGATGGATAAAAGTTTGGTGAAGGTGTTGAGCATGTATAATGGAGAAAACTTGTGACTAGTGTAGTTATAAGTATTCTTTTATGGTTTTGGAAACCTTGTTGCTAATCTAGAGTTGTTGACCCACTCTTAGATGACCTAGATTTGATCTTGAGTTGTTTCATTGTGTTGAGACTTTGATTGGATGGAAGAAACATGATTGAAGTATTGGTTTAACCAATTTGGTCTAATTTGTCCAATTTGAAGAAATTGAAAAATTAGGGTTCATGACCAATTCCAAATTTGGGGATTTTCATATATGTTCTGTATTTGGATGTGTATATGATGCATATAAAGTTTCATGTTCATTGGATTACATCTTGATGTGTTTTGATGCATGAAATGACAAAGTGCACACTTTGGCACCAAAGTGGTGCATTCGGCCAAATGAAGAAAAATGGGGATTTATGTTGCCCTTGGTGTTTTGATGTTTTGAAAATGCTAAGTTCATCTTAGAAATGATTTAGAATCATTCAAAATTGATTAGATCAATTTCGGACTAAAATGGACCAAATACCAAGTGTGAGGGCAATTCGGTAAATTCACTTGAATATGATTCATTTGAATTTTATTTCATAATTTGATTATTGGATAATTAAATAAATATTTTTATTTAATTAATCCGAGAAAAAGTTTTGAAATCGGAAAATTTGATTTTCCACCGTTTCCGCTGCGTTACCGGATTCTGCCCCTAAAAACCCCTACAGGTAGGCGGCAATGATTTGATTGGCCGGGTTTCTCATCTTCTATCTGTTTTTATTATTTTTGAATGTTGGAATATCCGGGGTCTGAATGATCCTATGAAACAAGCTGAAGTTAGGAGGTTCTTTCATGATGAGAAACTATCTCTGTGTGGATTAGTTGAAACTAAGGTGAAGGATTCTAAACTTGTAAGAGTTTTCCGTGCTATTAATCCTTTGTGGAAGTTTTTTTGCCATTCTAATGTTCTTCCGTTTGGTCATATTTGGGTTTGTTGGAATTCTAGTGATGTTGATGTTAGTGTTATTCGTTATTCTACTCAAGCTACACACTGCCGTGTGTCACGTGTTTCTACTAGTTGGAGTTGTGTGGTTTATGTGGTCTATGGTGATTGTGATTATGAGAAGCGTTGGGAGTTTTGGGCTGATTTGATTACTTGTGGCAGCGATTTTGATGTTTCTCCGTGGTTAATGATGGGTGATTTCAATGTTATTTGGTCTACTCTCGAGCATAGTGGCGGTTCTTTGTCGTGGCCGTCTTGGAAAGACGATTTTGGTTGCTACTTGAGCTAGGCTGGTTTAGATGATCTTCAGTTCTCAGGCTGTCATTTTACGTGGTTTAATAAGCAGGTTCATTCTCCTATATGGCGGAAGCTTGACCGTGTTGTCGCTAACTCCTCTTGGGAGTGTCTCTTTCTGTGTTTGAATGTTAGATTTCTTCCCTCCAGGATTTCGAACCACTCTCCTATGGTTGTTAATCTTGCTAAGCTCCCAAAGAGGAAAACTCTTTTCAAATTCTTTTATTTTTGGGCTGATCATCATGATTTCCTCTCTGTTGTTGCTAGGGTGTGGGATACTGATGTTTGTGGTACCCTGATGTTCCGCTTGTGTCGTAAGTTGAAAAGTGTGAAGATAGCTCTTAAGAGGTTTAATGTTGAGCACTTTTCTAATATTTCGGGAAGGGCCCTTGAGGTTAGGAGGGAGTTGGATAGGGTGCAGTATGCTTTACAGGATAACCCCAGTGACTCGGCTCTGGTGGGTGAAGAGGCGAGACTTTCTTTTTGGTATGGTGACCTTATTCGGGCTGATGAGGGTTTAAATATACATAAATCTCGTGTTCAATGGCTCAACCTTGGGGATCAGAATACGAAGTTCTTTTTCCATGCTATGAAGAATCATCATTGTCGCAGTAAGATCACCTCTGTCTCAAAGGAGGATGGGGCTCATTTGGAGGATGATGTTTTGGTGAGGGAGGAGATTGTTTCTTTCTACGAGACTCTTTTGGGGCCCCAGCCTGGTTTGCAGGATATTGATCAGGAAATTCTTCATTCAGCTATTTCTAAGCATGTGACTGATGAGCAGAGAGAGATTCTTGCACGGGAGGTTTCTTATGAGGAGGTTAAATCTGTCTTGTTTTCTCTGAAGGATAATAAGGCTCTTGGTCCTGACGGGTTTAATTCGAGCTTCTTTAAGAAGGCTTGGAGTATTGTGGGGGATGATGTTCTTAGTGCTATTCACTCGTTCTTCTGCTCTGGGCGTCTCTTGAAACAGGTTAATACGACATCTATTGCTTTGATCACGAAGATTCCTAACCCTTCCTAGGTTAAGGACTTTCGACTTATTTCTCACTGTAACACTGTTTACAAGTGTATTACTAAAATTATTGCGATTCAGATTAAGTTTGTTCTTCCTTCAGTGGTCAGTACTAATAAGTCTGCTTTTGTTACGGGGCGGCGTATTAGCGACAACATTTTATTGTGCCAGGAATTGGTGAGGAATTATCATCGTAGTGGAGGCCCTGAGATTTGCTCTCAAGATTGATTTGATGAAAGCTTATGATACTGTTCATTGGGATTTTATGGTTGAGGTTTTACGGACTATTGGATTTCCTGAGAAGATGGTGGGTTGGATTCGGGAGTGTATGACTTCTACTATGTTCTTTGTGTCTAGTAATAGGGAGCTGAACGGTTTTTTCCTTGGGGGCTGCGGTTTACGACAATGTGACCCTATGTCTCCTTATCTTTTTGTTTTGGCTATGGAAGTTCTCATGGGCTTACTTCAGAATATGGCTCATGATCGGGGTTTCAAGTTTCATTGGCGTTGTGATAAGGACCGTCTCACACATCTTTGTTTTGCTGATGACGCTATGATTTTTTGGGTAAAGTGGATGTGTCCTCGGTCTCTTATCAAAGATTGTCTTCGACAGTTTATGGGTTTATCTGGCTTGATTCCGAATCCAGTTAAGAGTCATTTTTTCTCCTCCGGTATTTCTCCCACTCTTAAGGATCAGCTGCTTTTTGTTTTGGGTTTCCAAGAGGGTGTTCTTCTGGTGCGGTATTTAGGAGTACCCATGATTTCTACTAAGCTTTGGGCTTCAGACTATGCTTCTCTTATTGAGAGTATTGTCGGGCATGCCAAGAGTTGGAGTAATAGGTTTCTTTCGTTTGCGGGGCGGCTTCAGCTCATCAAGTCGGTTTTGTTTTCCATTCAAGTTTATTGGTCATCCTTATTCATTCTTCCTAAGGTTGTTATTAGGAAGGTGGAGTCGACTCTTAGATCTTTCCTTTGGAAGGACAATAAGCTTAGTTCCTCAGGGGCGAACGTGGCTTCGATTAGAGTTTGTTTTCGTCTGAAAGATGGGGGGTTGGGGATTACGAGTTTGGGAACGTGGAATAGAGCGGCTATTGTTAAGCATTTTATGGTTTCTTTGCTCTGGTCAGCTCTCATTTTGGTCGAATTAGGTTCAGTCTTACCTGCTTCGTGGGCATAGCTTTTGGGAGGTGTCGTGTCTTGGAGACTGCTATTGGAACTGGCGGAAGATTTTGGAGCTTCCTTTTTGGGCTCGTCGGAAAATGAGGTTTAGGATTTGGAATGGGGAGAAGACGTTGCTGTGGTTTGATAACTGGAATCCGCTGGGGCCGATTGTGGATACTTTAGGGGAAAGAGTTATTTATGACTCTAGCTTGGATAGGATGGCTACCGTAGCTACTATTATCTCCGACTCTTCTTGGCGTTGGCCCCCTGCCAAGTCTGCTATCCTTGTTGAGTTGGCCCGGTCTCTTCAATTGGATTCTTCTAGTTTGAGGGAGGATGTGCTGGTTTGGGAGGATGACAGTAGAGGGATGTTTTCAGTTAACAGTGCTTGGAATGATATGGGGAATATGGGTACTCTGATGCATTGGTATCGGGTTGTTTGGTTTCGTAAGGCTATTCCGCGCCATTCTTTTCTACTTTGGTTGACTATTCAGGGTGGCCTTTGTACCCAAGATCGACTGATGAGTTTCGGTATCTCTGCTTGCTCAAGATTTGTCCTCTGTGGTTGTTCAGGTGAGGATGTTGATCACCTTTTCTTCCAATGCTCATTCTCTTCACGGGTTTGGACGATTGTGTTGGCCATGTGTGGATTAGATTGGAGTTCTCGAGTTTGGATACAGACTGTTGAGTGGATGTATCAGTTCACTGACGGCTCTTTATGTCATCTTCTTATTCGGCTTTTGTTTACAGCGTCAGTTTACTACATTTGGAGGGAGAGGAATGCCCGCACTCATGATGTTCCTCTTCGCTCTGTTAGTGCTCTTCTTAGTGATATTGTGTTTGCTGTTCGAACGCTTGCTATTTTATTGCGGAGGGTGGAACAATCTTATGATAATAAATGGCTTTAACTCTCCTGGCACCTACCCGATGACATTTTTTGATGGTCTTGTTTTGTTTGCAGCCTTTTGGCTTTTCTACTAGGAGGGTCTGTCCTCTTTAGTTGTCTGGGGTATGCCCATTTGTTTTTGTACATTTTGGTTAATGTACTTACCTTATCCAAAAAAAAAAAAGCTTGTACGCATTATCATTAATTTGTTCCAAGACTTGAAATGGACCATCCCCTCTCGGTTATAGCTTGGATTTACGCTGTTCAGGAAATCTCTCACTGCGCATGTGTACCCAAACCCAATCACCAGGTTGAAATACCACACGCTTTCTTCCCTTGCGTTGTATGTGCTCTCTTGCTTTCTCATGTATGTGTTTCACCAAATCAGTTTTCCTTTTTCCATTTAACCCTGCATGCTCGTCAATAGGCAATGGTAACAAATCTAATGGAGTTAGTGGATGAAAACCATAAATAATTTCAAGTGGTGAATAAGATGTAGAAGAATGAATGCTATGGTTATATGCAAATTCAATAAAAGGCAAACAATCCTCCCAAGTTCTTAAGTTCTTAGTGATAATAGTATGTAATAACTGAGTCAAAGTCCTATTAACCACTTCGGTCTGCCCATCAGTTTGGGGGTGGCAAGTAGTAGAATACAAAAGTTTAGTTCCTAACTTACCCCATAAAACTTTCCAAAAGTGACTAAGGAATTTAACATCATGATCTGAAACTATACTCCGTGGAATTCCATGGAGCCGTACTACTTCTCTAAAGAATAAATCAGCAATGTTAGTGGCATCATCAGTCTTATGACATGCTATAAAGCGTGCCATCTTACTGAACCTATCAACCACTATAAAGATGGAATCCCTACCTTACCTAATCCTAGGTAAACTCAATATAAAGTCCATTGATACATCTACCCATGGCTCACTAGGTACAAGCAATGGTGTGTACAACCTATGAGGCATAAACATAGATTTAGCCTTTTTACAAATCAAGCATTTATCACACAAACGCTCAATAACTCTCCGCATTTTAGGCCAATAGAAATGTTCACTCAATACCCCTAAGGTTTTAGCAATGCCAAAGTGCCTCATTAAACCTCCCTCATGCGCTTCCCTAACTAACAACTCACGCATACTACAAACAGGAATACATAATCTATTCTCTCTAAATAGAAACCCATCATGTTGCTAGAATTTACTAAAGGTAGACTTTTCACATGTAGCATAGATAGTACTAAAGTTAGTATCACTAGCATAAAGTTCTTTAATAAATTCAAACTCAAGCATTCTTGCACTCAATGAAGTAAGTACAGCATACATTCACGACAGTGCATCAGCGATAATGTTTTCCTTACCTTGTTTGTAGCGGATTACATATGGAAATGTCTCAACAAACTCTAACCATCGTGCGTGTCGTTTGTTCAACTTACCTTGGCCCTTCAAATGCTTCAATGATTCATGATCTGTATGGATCACAAACTCTCGAGGCCACACATAATACTGCCAAGTCTCAAAGGCTCTCACTAGCGCATACAACTCCTTGTCGTATGTGGGTACCTCAAAACTGCTCAATTTAGCTTCTCACTAAAGTAAGCTATTGGCCACTTTTCTTGCATAAGAACTGCTCCAATGCCTATCCCGGATGCGTCATATTTAATCTCAAATGTTTTCTCAAAGTTGGGTAGCGCCAAAACTAGTGCACTGCATAACTTTATTTTAAGACCCTGGAATGCACGCTCATGCTCTTCTCCCCATTTGAAGCCAATAATTTTCTTCACTACTTCAGTCAGTGGTGCTGTAATACTGCTGAAGTCTCTAACAAACCTGCGGTAGAAGTTTGCTAATCCATGGAAGCTTCTGACTTCTGTCACAGTTGTCGGTGTAGGCCAATCCTGAATTTCCTTTACTTTCTCTACATCAACTTCGATGCCATCTGCACTTACAACAAAACCAAGGAAAACAATCATATCCATACAAAAAGTGCACTTACCAAAGTTAGCATACAATTTTTCCTGCCTCAACACTTCAAGAACATGCTTCAAATGTGTAACATGTTACTAATGTTTTAGTGTAAACTAAGATGTCATCAAAACAAACTACAAAAAACTTACCTATAAATGCACGCATAACATGATTAATCAATCTCATAAATGTGCTAGGTGCGTTTGTAAGAACAAATGACACAACTTACCATTCATACAAGCCATACTTGGTCTTAAATACAGTTTTCCACTCATCTCCCTCTCTCATGCGAATTTGATGGTATCCAATTTTTAAATCAATCTTACTAAAAACTTTGGAACCATGCAATTCATCCAACATGTCATCTAGTCTAGGAATAGGGTGACGATACTTTACCGTTATATTGTTGATCGCTCGACAATCAACGCACATATGCCACGACCCATCTTTCTTAGGAACTAGAAGAACTGGTACCACACAATGACTCATAATTTCTCTTACATACCCTTTCTCCATCAACTCCCTCACTTGCTTCTGAAGTTCCTTCGTTTCCTCCGGATATCTTCGGTAGGCTGGTCTGTTGGGAATGACTGCGCTAGGTATGAAATCTATCTGGTGCACAATACCTCTAATGGGTGGAAGCCCACTAGGAATGTCCTTTGTCAGCACATCACTGAATTC
Organism: Zanthoxylum bungeanum; assembly: GCA_019454045.1. Taxonomy (NCBI): domain Eukaryota; kingdom Viridiplantae; phylum Streptophyta; class Magnoliopsida; order Sapindales; family Rutaceae; genus Zanthoxylum; species Zanthoxylum bungeanum. Next base: position 78,273 of record SKCR01037009.1, on the reverse strand, counting down.
CTACAAAAGAGATGAAATAGACACAAGAAGCAATGGGTCAATGTTAGCAATACAAACACGACGATCCTTGTAGACTAGCAAAAGCATAAACTTGATAGCCTTAAAAGCTCTCCTAGCTTCACCTTCACCCATGTAGAAGCTCTTTTTCACTCGCCCTTTTATTTCCCCATTAAGATCACTCAGACTCCCCTTGGGAACACTCACGGTCTTAGCCTTAATTTCCTTACTAGGTTCGATCACACTCCCCTCACGTGTTTTCTCCAAGGCTGTGTTTGCACTCTCGTTCTCTCTATCCCTCTCAAGTTGCAACTTGACTTGATCCTCGTTGACTTGCTTCGGTGTAAGTGGGTATAAAGTAATGGGTTTTCCCTTATGCTGAAATGAATACTTATTCTTGAACCCATCGTGTATGACCTTCCTAACATTCCTCCTATCAAACCTCATATTAGGCCTCATATCAGGCCCTCGCTGAAATCTCTCCTCCTTATTATTAAGATCATCAAAATCATCAAACTCATTTTCAGCTTCTTCTTCTTCTAGTGGTACATGTCGTGGTGCCACATTCTGAGGTGGTGGTATATGCTGAGGTGGTGGTGCTCTGGGAACACTGTCTGTTTGATTACTCTCTACTTCCCTGGACAACTTATCGAAAGCAGCATTCATGTTTTCCATCATATCCATAAACTTCCTTTCTAAAGCCTCAAGCTTCTCATCCACTGTCAAACTAGTACATTTTTTTGGATAAAGTAAGTATATTAACCAAAAAGGAACAAAAGCAAAGGGGCATACCCCAAAAAACTAGAGAGGACAGGCCCTCCTAGCAGAAAAGCCAAAAGGCTACAAACAACACAAGACCATCAAAAGATGTCATGCAAGTTCCAGGAGAGGTGAAGTCATTTATTATCATAAGATGGTTCCACCCTTCGCAATAAACTAGCACGAGTCCGAACATAAAACACAATGTCACTAAGAAGAACACTGACATGGTGAGGAGGCACATCATGAGTGCAGGCATTCCTCTCCTTCCAGATGTAGTAGACAGAAGCTACGAACGAAATAAGAACAAGGAGATGACATAAGGACTCGTCGGTATACTGATACATCCACTCAACAGTGTTACCCCTCTTCTTCCAGCTCCGGGATTGGTGCAACCGTAGATGGGGTGGAGGTCTTGGGAACCCAAGTCTGTGAGGGCTTACTCCCATCCCTCTTAGGAGCAAACCTTGGGCATGAACTAAGTGAATGACCAAAAAAAACCTCACAAAAAGAGCATTTCACAGGAATTCATTCATATTCGGCCCCCACTTTTAGCCACATACCATTAGAACATTGGAAGTCAAAATCCTCAACTAGCGCCTCCCTAGCATCAATTTCAACACAAACCCGGGCAAAACTAAGTCGTTTCCTGTAAAGGATAATATGGTCAGCATGGAGATGGCAACCAACAGCACTAGCCGCAAAACTCAAAAGGCAAGTTGTAAAGTCGAACCCACACCGTAAATTTATTGATGTCCTCTCTATTCAAAGGTAAGCTCGGTTGCCAATGCTTGAGAACCAACGACCTATTAGCCATATGCCATGGAGCTTTGTCCAAAACCACACATGCTTCTTGATAGCTAGCAAATCTGAATAGAAAGAAATCATTATCTGAGGTCAAAACTTCACGCAATCCAAACCTCCCTCATATCTTATGAGCAATAGAGTCAACAATTTGGAATGGGAGTCTTTTACCCACAAAGTAGCCAACTAATGTACAGAGGAAAAAGACACTACCTTCTTCAGCAACCTCCAAAGGAGGACTCACCTTTAATGTGGTGGTAGGGACGTAGAGAGCAACCCGAGGTTTTGGTATCAGCGCCAGGGCATTTACTGTTCACAGAGGTGGTAAAATAATGGATTTGTAATAGTGGCTGTGGTGGAGTTCTCTTCTCTGTGTGAATAGGAGGGAACCGTCTTCACATATATGTCTAAAACACTTTAAGAGTCAGTCAATCTTATAACTATGTCTATTGTATAGTCTTCTTCTTCGTCTTCTTCTGCTAGTGAGTTAGTAAGAATATCTTCTACTCTTTCTTTACCCCGTTCTTGTTATAAAAGAATAGCCTCAAAAATTGAAAATCTTGTGGAATATTCACATGTTCCAAAGGATGTTCAAACTAAGACCCCTTCACTTCTTCTAAACCCTTATAACCTGTACAAAAGACCCAGTACTGTCACTAGGAGTATTCGTACTCTTATCTCTACACATCGTCAGACTGCTAAAGAATATATCCAGTCCTCCAAGCTGGATCAGTGTGCTCTACGAGCTACACAGGATGAACAATATGTAGATCTGGAGATATCGAAAGATTTCATCTCCAGCTGGAAAGCGGAAGGGTATACTCATTTCCATATGGGTGCTGTGAGAGTTATTCTAACTCTCCATGGAAGGAAATGATTACCAGTGACTGTCAGACTTGCTTTGTTGGATTCCAGATTCAAGGAGTACCAACACGCGGTGATTGGCACTGTTCTTACCACTCTCCATGCTGGAGTGTGTTGCTGACCTTCTACCCAAATTATAATTTGTCTTTACAGGATCCAAATCTGCCGACTGCCTTCAAGATCCAAGGCGCAGCACAGATCGAGTCTTCGATGATGGCTACCTTACACCATCAACTGGTGTACCGACTGCAAGATCATTATGTTGATCTTCCATCTTCCACAGCGTCTAAAGATGCTCTTATGATTCTGGCAGATCAGACTTCTACTGACAATGTGCCAACAATAGTGCAGATCCCTCGACAGATAGAGAAGGAAGAGCTGTTAAAGCTCATGCCTTTAGAATGGCTGACCAACTATGAAAAGTTCCTACGGAGCACTCAGCATGTCCAAAGCACTCAAGCCGTCTTCTCTAGACAGACTGATGGTACTGTTCGCACATCTTTTTCTCAGCCAGAGCCAGTTGAAAGTGCGATACCATTTTCCTGTATGATTTCTCCAGATCTGACCAATGGTCTGAGAGAAAACGACATCCCGATCGAAGCTTTTGATTCAGATGGCTTTCCGGTCTATACTTCAAAGATCGATGGTCATTTTATATGGGATGCCCTAGGGTCAGGCATGTGCGACCCAGATTGTGACCGTCATCTCCTTGATGATAGTGACGATGACGAAGATCTCCTCAGGAGGAGGAGAAGAAGGAAGTCAAAAAAGCCAAAGTCCCCGTGCAAACCGGAAAAACCATGGTGTGATGACGCAGACAACAGTCCTACAGTTGGCGCTACAGAAAACAAAGAGCCTCAACCTAAGAGGTTCACAGAAGAGATTGGAAATGATGAGATACTGCTTAAAGATGTATCTGGTCAGATCATAAAACGTATCCCACTCATCAGCTGCCGTCCAAAGAAAAAATTGACTGCTAAGCCTCTTCCACAGATGCAACCTTACATGATGTTACAGCCTTCAACGTCTTCTTACCAGGAGCAGTTTCCACCGCTCGAGAAGATCGTTGACCCAAAAACTAAGGTTATTGCTAAGCCTTATGTCCAGCCAACTACTGTCACACCCAATGGTCAATTGGAAGAACCTAAACAACATGAAGATGTGCTAAACTAGCACACACAAAACACTAGAGTTCAAAATACTGTACTTCGCAGTATTGAAACTAAGGTGGACCATGTTGTTCAGCATGTTCAAATGACAGAGACAAAGGTGGATTCGTTAGCCAATACGCTACAACGGATGTATGAAGATACGGTGGCTCAAATTGCTCAGCTAGATAGAGACATGAGAACCATGGTCTCTCATAACTATTTTGGTTCAGAATTTGACCATAAAGAAGCTGAGATGAAGAAATTGAAAGCAGAACTTGCAAAAATGGAAGCCGACAGGCGTACACCATTTGTTCCACAGGCTTTCACACCTAGCCCATTTTCACCAAGCTTTTCATACCCAGCCTATCAACCTTACCCACCTTCATCATTTACCTCATCCCAAACAGACTGGTCAAAAATTTATGGTAGTGTCCATGGTACTTGGAAACCAGCACCACCAAAACGACAGTATCCAGAAAACCCAGTTCCACCAATACATACACAACCATTACCCCAACCAATATCTCAACCAGGACCTTCACAGCCCTACACACGTCCTTCCCAAACACAAACCTATGTTCCAGAAACATAGTTTCCTACCATACCGTTACAAACGCCCCAACCTCAACCGACTGTTACAACCCAACAACTTTATACCTGACAGCTCTCAACCCATGAGCTTGAACCTGAAAGTTCTGAACAATCCCAGGAATCCTCAGACCCTGAGAGTGATTCCACCCATATTGTATCCAGTGACTCAGATGAGATGGCAGACATCACAAAGATGTTGATGGCCACATCTACTGGATCAAATGAGCCAATGACCGAAGAACCCGATGATACTGAGTATGTACCTACGGGTACAGCTACACAGTCACAATCGGCGTCAGCTAAGCCAGTTACAGGTCCTTGGTTCACATTTGATGATATCCCACCGTCCAAATGGCCAAATAGAATGCAAGAATTCATTGCATGGACTGATCTGATGCTACTTAAGCTAGGCAATACTGTGCATAATGTCCTTGTAGAATTTGTTTCTCGTACTCTTGGAGCCTTGAGAGAATGGTTCCTTAGTCTTGGAGGTTTCAGACAACAACAATTCTACCAGGTCGAATCAGCGGCTGTAGCTATGGGAATCATACATAAAGAATTCCTCGGAGAAGGAGCCCCATTGTTAGAACAGGCTCACCGAGAATACTTTCAAATGTGGTGTTGTTCGTTAAAGATTAAAGATCTTAACACCCATCTCGAGAGAATGTCAAAGCAAATCTATAAGCTCAATGTATATAATGATCCAAATCTGAAGCATACATATGCAGCTTCATTACCAGAGGAGCTTCACGACGAAATGTAGCGCTTGATACAGGCTATGCAGCAAAAAGTTACAGACATGTCCCTTGGACAATCAGCTATTTAAATATGCGTGCAAAAAGCCTCATTTGCAGATCAAGTGCAAGGATAAGAAAAATTGCGCATGTCCTTCAAAGAAGAAGTCCCATCATAATTTCTTTAAGAAAAAGAAGAGCAAAAAGGAGAAACAGCGCAAGGAATAACGTCTAGTTCGATATTTCAAACAGAAAGATCGACGTGGAAAGCCGAAAGATAGCAGATGCTTCATTTGCAAAAAGAAAGGGCATTTCTCAAAGGTTTGTCCTAAGAATCCTAAGCAAGCTGCTAAGATGGTTCAACAGATCCATCAGTCTTCCAGGATTGATCTTGACGATGCAGATGCTGAATCATGGTTTTCAGAACAAGATCAACTGGACAGTGAAACCGTGTTCGCACTCAACAATCCTGAACTCTCCAGTTCAGATGACTCCATTTCAGATGATAGCAGTAGCTCAGACTGCTATATCCCGGTGTTCACTATACAGCCATGCCAGGCTCTTAAGCCTATTGTTCCAGTTCCTTTAGTCCATTTGCATATTCTCCCATCAAAATATGACAAGTCCATTAAAGTTATTGGGCTTATGGACACAGGAGCTCACAGAGCATGATGAATCCAGCAGTTTTACCTCCATAAGCATGGGTGAAGCATACGGAGTACTTCAAAGCTGCTGATGGTGAAGTTTTCCATACGTATCTCATCATCAAGAAACCTATCGGTATCCGGTTCTTTCATGATTGCATAATATGGACCAGTCATTGGTTCCAATTTACCGGATAAGGATATTCTGATTGGTTTTGATGTTTATCATCAAGCCAAGAAACTTCATATCCAACCTGATGGTATACGGTTTAAAAGAATCATTAAGCCTTATACTACTGTTCCAAAATTGTTTCAATCCTCTGCAGTGGGGGTGAATGTGGTGGATTTTGAAGAATTGAAACAACAGTTCTCTCCATTTTGGTCAGAGTCCCACATCGACTTTAATCATCCAAACCTATTATGGAGAAACGAAGAATTCTTTATTAAGCTTCCTTTCAAGCTTAATGAGGATATCAACCCTACAAAGGCTACACATCTGGGGATGACTCCTTCGGACCTTGCTTTGGCCCAGAATGAATGCAACCAGTTGCTACAGCAAGGATTGATTGAGCCCACAACTTCTGATTGGGCTTGCCAAGCATTTTATGTGGAGAAGCGCTCAGAGAAGGCACGTGGAAAGAAACGTCTGGTGATAGACTACAAGCCTCTCAACGCTTTCTTGAAAGATGATAAGTTTCCTTTGCCCAAGATCAACTCACTATTTGTCCATATCCGAGAAGCTCACATCTTCTCAAAATTTGATCTCAAGGCAGGTTTTTGGCAATTGGGTATAAGCCCAGAAGAAAGGCCCAAAACAGCCTTTTGCATACCCAATGCTCATTACCAGTGGAAAGTTTTGCCTTTTGGCCTCAAGGTAGCGCCATCACTGTTTCAGAAGGCAATGACAAAGATCTTTCAGCCAATAATGCATCACACGCTGGTCTACATTGATGACTTGCTTCTTTTCTCTTTAGATGATGAGTCATACTACCAATTGTCACGTCATTTATGGCACACCAAAGATCTTTTCCCAAAGAAGTCCAGAACTTTACAGAAGCGATCCCCACTATGGATCTCCATCCAAGCAACATCTGTAAAGCTGTTTGAAAGGTTCATAAAAAACATCAAAGTCTCAAAGATCTCCAGACAAAAGATCTTACAGATAAATGACCTTGCCTCTTTACGTCTTGTCACCATGAAAGACGTTGATCTTACAATTCAAGCTTGGATACTGGAAAACTTCCTCCCTGAAGAAGAAACTAAAGGATACAACCCTTATAAAAGGAAGTTCATCTTGAAAGATAAGATTCATGAATTACACCAGATCATGACGAGTATCCCTGAAGATCTCAATCTTAGTAACAAAAGGACTAAGAAGATTATTCAGAATAAATTCTCAAGATGGCCAGCCCCTTCAAGAGCTGCTATTGATTCAATTTTCAAAGACAACCTCAAAGATCAATTTTATGAAAGTCTGTTTGATCATCCTAATTCAACATTGCCCAATGGAATTGCAGAAGAAATCATTGGCATGCCTCCATCATGTTTTCGAAAATGGTGTTCTATTCTTAGAAGCATCTGGGATGGAAAATCTGACGGAATGACTCAGTACAAAGATACTATTGTTCATTATGGATATTAAACTTTTCATTCCACAATATTCATCAAGAGTCAAAGCTTCTTCCAGAATTATGAATGGGATTTAGGAGACCTGTATGAACATGGTTTCCTCAATGGTTTTGTTCTAGGACAAAATCCCTCACAAACAGGCTGTCTGGGTATTGATGTGGAAAGTCTCAGATTACTTCCTCCTAATGTCTGCAATGAGATAAGGAGATGGTACGAACGACAAGGAAGTGTCAATGTTTGGATCGATTCTATCTCTCCAGAATGGACACATCATTATCTGAATGTTTACCCTCTGATACATCTGATCCGGATTATCCCTTCGTCCTATCTCTCTTCATGGAAAATTGCTCATTGGCCATCAAGACCAAAGCCCAGAAAATATTTTGGTGTTGATGATCTTTTCCCAGAAGCTCTATCATCACAACACACTCACAGAATTAGAGCTTTCTCTGCTGATAATGTTCACCGAAGCCTAGAATGCAATACAAATGATAAAGCTTGGCGATGATTCACCACCATAGAATTAGAGCTTTCTCTGCTGATAATGTTCGCCGAAGCCTAGAATGCAATACAAATGATAAAGCTTGGCGATGATTCACCACCATAGAAGAATCATCCAGATGTATCATACAAGGATACAAAAAGATCAATTTCCCACTTAGCCTTTCTGCTAGAATCATCAATGGTGACATCCATATGACCCACAAGGCTAAGACTCAGTGGAAGAATGTCAGTATAAGGATGACCCTCTAGAAGATCTCCAGCCTCATGATTATTTCCCGTAATCATGATTGTTTGTCTTTTGCTTTCAATAATTCATGCTTTAGACAACATGATTTGTGTGCTTTATCTTTATGTCTTTGTCTTGCTTTAGCATCTTTGCTTTAGCATCTTTTCTTTTGCTTTTGCTTTTGTAAAAGTAAATTCCTTTGCTTTAGCTTTTGCTTTAGTTAAAGGATTGGTCTTTTTTTGATCTTATCCCTTTGGTGCGGGGTCCTGTCCCACCAAAGTTGCTTTGTGTTCCCTCTGCTCCATCTATATAAGGAGTAAGGTTTTCAGTTTGTATTCAGAACTCAATTTGGAATAAAAAAATCCTAGTGTGCTTATCTCTCATGTTTTACTAAGTAACTCTTAGGTTCTCTCTTAAAGCACGAAGGAGTCTTCCCTCAGCTACTATTACTTGTCCATGAGTTTTCAGTTCACCTCTATCTATCTCTATGAGTATGCTCTTCACTCGCCACACCAGTGGATCTTGTGAATCAGAAAATAGTTGGAAAAACAACCATCGATCCTTGTCTTAGGCGGTCTCCTATGTGAATCATGTTCACCCGAAGTGTGGGCGCCGAGGCCAAGAGTGCTGTTTATGCCCTTTAATGTGGTGGTAGGGACGTAGCAGAGAGCAACCCGAGGTTTTGGTATCAGAGCTAGGGCATTTACTGTTCACAGAGGTGGTAAAAATAGTGGATTTGTAATAGTGGTTGTGGTGGAGTTCTCTTCTCTGTGTGAATATTCGGTTGAACATAATGCAAAGTGTTAGAATTAGAACTTGGATCAAGATTAAGATTATGATTATCTACCCCGCTGGAGCCATTCAGCACATTAGCATAACTCAAGGTACCATTCACACCCAAACAAGGAGACTCAGATAAAATAGGGGATGCCCCCACTAGTTTCATTACCAATACTGACTACTTCCCTAAAAATCCCATGCCATTAGAAGTAGCAACTTCTCTTTGAGCACTCAAACTCATTGTAGACGGACTAACAACATTAGCACTATCAGTCACAACCACAGCCTTGGACACACCAATGAGAGACGGCAACACAGTCCCTAAATTCCCACATACCTTAGCTTCTGCCATACCCACAACATCATCAACACCTGCGTCCAAACCATTGTGACAAAAGTCCACAACCTTTGCACCACAAGATGAAGAAAAAACAGGCCCCTGAACACACGCCAACTCCTCACCCACACGGCCACAAACACCCCCTCTACCAATCACATAATCAAATCCCAGACCCTCCTTCGAGCAATAACTAGGCGCCACTGAACCGCTCGCAACACCACAAAAACCATCCACTGCACCGGGGTTAGACCGATCAAGAACAACACCACCCGAACCGAGCTCAACGGAGCAAGAGGACTGGTATAACAAAGCGCCCGAAACCACACCTAAAGTAGACCTAGCCGAGGAACCAAACAAAGAATAACCCACCGGAGAGACCACGGAACCCAAACCTGGAACCGGGATAGGCCGGTCCAACAGTAGAAGACCCATGCATCGAAATGCTAGGAAGAACCATCGAGTCTGTCGAACTGGTGGACAAACCAAGGGTGCTCACCTGACCCAACGAAGAACCAGAGGGAGCAAAACCGGGGCCCAACGATGGAGAGGAAGCATCGGGCGAAGGGGCTGAGGTGGGCACACGAACGACAGATTTGACAGCCTTACAATCCACAACAGGCTGATGCGGCCCCAAAACCGGCAAGCAAGAGGCAGGCATAGAAGAAACAAAAAGGAGGTGAAAGTGACGGGAGATGGGTTGTGACGAGTAGAGAGCAGTTAAGGGAAAAAGCAAAAATAAAAGAGGGAGCGAGACCAAAGGAAAATCCTGAACAACAAGGAAAAGAAGGGAATGGAGGACAAATGAAAAAAACGAGAGTAAAACCATATCCGGAAACCAAATTTAACTCACAAAAGAAGGGCGAACGAAATCCCCCAAAAGATGAGAGCATGATGGCTAGGTTTTCCTATTCAAAATTGATGTGCCTTGAAAGCTCTTATTCGTCAAACTAGTACTTGCCATCTCAAAGCTTCAACAAACAGATTAGAAGAAACAAATATGTGAACAAAATTATATAACCTTACAATCTCACTTGCTCACGTGTTTACACTCAAATACATATTACTCCACTCCACTCGTGTTTACACTTAATATTATGTGAATATGGCTTACCAAAGAAGCTCACAACAATGTGTTATCTTCAAGCTAGCATAAACAACAAGAAACCAATATAGGGAAAATAGAGTGATGCGAGTTATAGAATTAACAAATACGTAGACTCAATTCAAAGAAAACCTACATCTAGAATAATTGGAATATAGAAATCCCAAACTAGAACAACAAACAAACAAGCATGCAAACAATTGCGGACGTATGAAAATTCGGACGGAAATTTGGTGCCTCAATAAAAATTTTGTTGAATTACTCTTCACGGACACCCAAATGATAAAATAGAACCAAAGAAATTCAGCCTTTTTTTTGCTCTTCAGATCACTTGAGCTCTCAAAAAATTTCTAAGTGTTGACCGGTTTGGAGTCCAATATGGGACCGATATGGTTACTTGCCGGTTCTAGTAGCTATGTTTTACTCACAGGTTAACCGATATGAGTGCTTACCTGTTCCAGTAGCTATGTAATCTCTTGGTAGACTGATATGGACACCGATATGTAGGCTGGTATGATACTAGCCCGGTTCCATTAGCTATGTAATGCCCAGTTAGACTGGTATGAAGGCCGGTATGGGACCGGTATGCCGGTCATCGATAGATCAGAAATGCAAAAACACTTAAGAAACATAAAAACTAAGAATCAAGATGAACAAGTATCTTGATTACCAACAAACACAATAAAGACTAAATCAAAAACACAAAGTAAAGAAAGAAAAATCAGACCTTGGAACCCTAAGCTCTAATACCAAATGACGCGGAACTCACTTCGATGTTTAAGGCCAAGCAAACTCCTCACAATAGATAGAATCCCAAGCACTGCGAATTTGATTTTGTAGTAACAAAACCCTTCCAAGGCCATAAAGAACTTGTCTTTGAGAACCCTTAAGATGATTCCATGTAGTGTTCTACTAGCACGGAGACGCCACTAAAGTTGCCACGCCTTAGATAAATCGATTGTATGAAATAAGGGAAATCCCTCCCTTAAGCAATTTTGGACAAAGCCAAGCTTTCAAATGAAGCAAATTTTCGAAATTGGATCATTAGTTCATTAAGAAAGAAATGTTACAATACATAGCACAATGAAAGAAACCCTAATAAGTGCAAAAATACCAAAACATCCTAACTTGCTAACTAATGGCTATTTAAAGGCTATGCTCTTAATAGTTATTTAATAATCTAGACAACATAACATAAATGTCAAACAAGGTGTCTAAAGTCATCAACAACTTTTTGCCAAAAAATTCAACAAAATTGAAAAATAACAAAACCACAAAAACCCAACAAAGGTAGCAAGTTTTCTTGTTTCAACGACGAAATTGCGGAGTCATAGCAGCAAGCATTACCGATTGAGCAGTCGCGTTGTCATCGCTATGAGTCTTCCAAAGCTCTAGCTCAAGCAACTGATCAGGTCGGGGCTTAGGCCCAAGAGGTCTCTCTATAGTGTAGAGAAACTTCTCGGATCCCAGGACAATCCTGAGATTCATGTCCCAATCTTGAAAGTTTGTGCCATTAAAGACATTATCACCCATGACAATATCTCTAATGCTTAACTTTCCTGTCATCTTAATCGCAATAGTCCAACTATTCAATTAACGATGTAGGGTACAGTCTAACTGTTACAAGAAAAATAATAAAATATTAGTCCAACTAATAAATATAATTGACGAAATAATTTGAAAGCGCTTAAAGCTAAGTATTTGAACGAAATTGCAAATTCAATACTAGCCTCCCACTATTTTTCGGCGAGCCTCTAACCCTCCGTTGAGTACTCGGGAAACCTAGTTTCCTAGTGGGCTAGGATCCCGTTAAATAACACACAACCTTGACTTTGGCCAACAAGTTGTATGATATTTAACTAGGTAGATCTCTAAGATCAATTGGATCTCATCCAATTCCTAGATCCGGTAGGTGGACCTCCAAGTCCGAAACATATATACAATATATATGCCAATATATCCAATATATTTTCCTAACCTTTTTCCTCTGAATCAACTAAGCCTTGGCTTTGGCACAACAAGCTTAATGATTCCAGTTAAGCGAAACCCATTGACTTTGGAAAGCTTCGTAATCGATGTCGATGGACAAGAAGTGATCTTGACTTTGGCCAACAAATCACAACTTGGACAAGACATACGATATGGAACAAAGCCTTCATGATTCAAACACATCCGCGATGGACAAAGGTCTTGACTTTGGCCAACAAACCAGTGCCAATCTTGGATCTTGAGTAAGAATCACTCAATGGAAGGAAAACGCTTAATATTTATTGAGGGTTTTTCGCGTAAATTGGCAACCAATTTATTATCTTTGTTAGGTCTCATCATACACCCTTAAGCATGCATTCTAAAAGCATAATAAGGCGCGGTAAATAAATTAATAACGATATGCGGATGGATATCTCACAGATTGTTCCTAGAACAAATCACTCCATTTCCTCTCCCCGGCTAGCATTATTCTTACTTCTACCCAATTACATAATACAATTAAAGAAACCTCATTAACATTGAGGGGAATTAGGTGGGAAGAGAATTACAAAGAATCGAGAGAGATAAGGCTGGACACGCAGGTCCAATTTAATAAATTCTAAATTTACAACAATTTCCAAAATTGCCCTTTCTCTTCTAATATCCATCCGATATACATTATTCATTCATCACATCCATGTATTCACACAAAGCTTGTTATTTAATCAATCTAATCCAATTAATTAATCTTTGAATAAAGTGATCATCCCATGTTCAAACAACGATTTGATTTGCGCGAGTCCAACTTGTTTAAGAATAAGTACTCAAAGTACGAATTCTTGAATTATATCGAACTATAATTTAAATCTAATTTAATTCGTATTCAATACTAATTCTATATTTAATTCCAAATTAAATAAATACACTTTTAAATGCGCCTTTACGACTTAGATTCCAAATCTAATCTAAATGGGTCTCAAAGCCCAATTAACATCCAATGTCATTTAAATAAAGTTCAAAGATTAATGTTCGGAATCGTGTTAGTTTTTTACGTAAGGTGAATCCATCTTATGACAATAAATGGCTTCACCTTTCATGGCACCTGCCTGATGACATCTTTTGTTGATCTTTTGTAGCCGGTTGGCTTTCTTCTTGGAGGGCCTGTCCTCTCTAGTGCTTGGGGCATGCCCCTTTGATCTTTTCCTTGTAGCCTTTCGGCTTTTCTTCTAGGAGGGCTTGTCCTCTCTAGTTGCCTGGGGTATGCCCATTTGCTCTTTGTAGTTTTCTTTTGGTTATAATACTTACTTTATCCAAAAAAAAAAAAGTCCAATGGGCTTTCAATTAATTTCTTAAGGCATGGACTTTGGTCAATATGGGTCAAACCAAATACCAAAGCCCAATTAAGGAATCACCCTATTTGCCAATAAACCAATTTCGGCCCATTAGGCCCAATTAAACATAAAAGGCCAATTTGCCATATTTGGACTTGATGGAATGGTTTAGGCCCAATTTGCATCCAATCCAATTGACCTAAACCAACTTGGCCCAACCAAGCCCATTAGGCCCAAATACAACATTATAAGCCCAATTCTAAATTGAGCCCAACTAATTAAATTTTAATATTCCAAAAAATACCATGACTTTAGGGCTATTAAGTATTCGGCCAAGCCTAGCATATTTGGGAAAATTAATCCAATTAATTTTTCTACAAATTGATCATGCATAACTCCAAGTTATTAACATACAAGCATACTCAGACAAACAATTTGATCAAAACATGCTTAAATAAAAAAATACCCAAATCAAGAATATAAACCCTAAGTTCAATTTCATGCTCATCAAGGCTCATGATACCATTGTTGGTCTCTAAGAACATCCCAAGATCATATAAAGCAATGAAATCATGTGAATACGAAAGTAAGAATGGCGGAATCATACTTACAAAGAACGAATTTAGGATGCGTGTATAACAAAAATTTGCCTTTGAGAAGTCCTCTAAGATCTCCTCTTTGAAGTGTTGAATCCAAGCTCCAAGCTTTGATTTGAGATTCCAAGCTCAAAGGTTGGTTTCCCTATCACCTTGAATGATTCCTTTGGTGTGCTAGCACTTAGAAAAAATTGCAACAATTCTTTCTTGTTCTTGATGGAGCTTACGGCAATGGAGCTAAAAGGGAGAGAGAGAGAGTTTTCTATTTTCTTTTTGTTTTTGTTTTCTAAAAACTTATGCCAAAAAGTCTCACAACATTTGGTATATGCTTTTCCAAAAAGCATAAAACAAAATGGAGGGAAAATTTGGCATTCAATGCCTCCATCTACTCCCATCATGAATAGTGACTGGTTGTCAATCACAAAAAAGGTGACATGACTTCCATCACTAAAGTGACAGGCGATGTGACTTGCGATGTGACTTGTGGGCCCCACTTTAATTCAAAATCAGAGTGGGCTCGCAAACACATTCCGGGATTAGGTTCGTTAATTCGGAATTAACGAATTTTCCGTTGCGACGTAATTAAATCAAATTTAATTAAATAATTATGCCTAGCAAAATTACTATTCACGTCGCTCACGAATTAATTCTAAATCAATTTGTTAGCCCGAATTAAAATCCAATTTTAATTCTGCGTCGAAATCTAATTTCGTTTAATATATCGAATACATTATTTGATCGATTAATTCCAAATTAATCATTCTCTCTCTTCAAATAGAATTTTATCCCAGATAAATTCTCACCGTAATTAATCCTAGATTAATTATGTTCGAATCATACGTCATCGGTGAATCTTCAGGAAGCGACCCATGAGATCCCTAAATATGTTGGCAGTAAATCCGGTCGTCGGACTATCCGAATACGTACGTACCTCGTACTACGTTTTTACCGATTTACGATTCATGGTTGGCTTCTAGCAAAGCACCGTGCCTACCCAATTCTCCAGAAATATTCTTAAAGGAATATATAATCTATGTCAGGTGTGGTATACATAGTATTGCGATCCAGTATCGGATGTCACATGCAAGGCCTGGGGCTGGAATAGTGTCTGCCCTGTACGAAGCATATATCGGATCACAAGCAACTAGTCTCTTTAATCGGATAATCATGACCTTGTCATATTATCCTGATGGTTGCAACCAATTAGAGTATTAGTTCTGTATCCCTGCGTGATCATCATCTCCATATAACTGAAGTGATACTTCCGTCTTGACATCACACCCAATACACTACGATTCTCAATAAACCCATAAGAGGCGTACACAAAACCTGTTAAAGTCATGGACGACCAAAACCAAAGCGTATTGATTGTTGCAAGTACTAGCGATGCAAGTCTCAGGTTAAAACCAAATACACCTACCTTGATACGGATTCCCATAGACACATAGTCATACTACCAATGGGATTCCGCGGGGTCTATCCAGAGCGAAGCTGTTTCCATACCATCGGTAAACACAGCCTCCTATCGCACTTGCATAAGTATCCAATACTTAAATATATAAGAACTATGCTGTTACGCTTCCATAACACGCACAAGTGCAATACTAGTCTATTCCGCATTATCGATGTCCAGTCTCGATAATACTACGACTAGGGATATTTAATGATTAAACCTTTATGGATTGATATTGTCTCATATCTTATAATCCGGAACTAATCATAGGGACTTTTATCATTTATATATATAAGTAATCAAATTACAAAATGATAAAATGCAATTTTCATTGTCACATAGTTAATTTGTACAAAAACCACAATGTCTTTTACAAATAGTAACGCTATGGGTCATAATTGTCCAACAATCCACTCAACAGTCTGCAGCTAAACACGAGAACTCCAATCTACCCCACACATGGCCAGCACAGTAGTCCAAACCCGCAAAGAGCAAGAGCATTGGAAGAAAAGGTGATCAATATCCTCACCTGAACAACCACAAATGACGCATCGCGAGCAAGCAGAGATACCGAAACTCATTAGACGATCTTTTTTTTTGGATAAAATAAGTGTATAACCAAAAGAAAACTATACAAGAGCAAAGGGGCATACCCCAACTACTAGAGAGGACATGCCCTCCTAGAAGAAAAGCCGAAAGGCTACAAGTAAAAGAAGATCAACAGAAAATGTCATCGGGCAAGTGTCAGGATAGGTAAGCCATTTATTGTCATAAGATGGATTCATCTTACGTAAAAAGCCAGCACGATTTCGAACATCAAAAACAATATCACTAAGCAGGACAGAAACAGGCCGAAGAGGCGCATCATGAGTGCGGGCATTCCTCTCCCTCCATAAATGGTAAACTGACGCGACAAAGGACAGCCGAACAAGAAGATGGCGTAAAGAGGCGTCAGAAAACTGACACATCCACTCAACAGTCTGAAGCCAATCTCGGCAACTCTAATCTAACCCACACATAGCCAGCACAGTCGACCAGACCTTAGAAGAGAATGAGCACTGGAAGAAAAGATGATCAATATCCTCACTAGAACAACCACAGAGAATACATCGCGAGTAAGTAGAGATACCAAACCTCATCAATCTATCCTGAGTACAAAGGCCTCCCTGAATAGACATCCAAAGCAAAAAGGAATGGCGGGGAATGGCATTCCGGAACCAAACAACTCGAAACCAATGCACCAAGGTTCCCCTAGACCGCATAGCATTCCAGGCACTATCCACAGAAAATCTCCCTCTACTATCATCCACCCAAACCAACTCATCCTCCCTCAAGCTAGAAGGATTCGGAAGAAGGGCCCGAGCCAGATCAACAAGGGCGGCAGACCTATATGGGAGCCACCGCCAAGAAGAATCAGAAATAATGGAAGCAACTGTAGCCATCCTATCCAAGCCAGAGTCATAAATCACTCTCTTACCCAACGAATCCACAATCGGACCCATAGGATACCAAAAATCAAACCATAATAAAGTCTTCTCACCATTCCCAATCCTAACTCTCATCCGCCGCCGGGACCAAGAACGAAGCTCCAAAATCTAACGCCAACTCCAAGAGCAATCTGTAGGGCAAGGAACCTCCCAAAAACTTCTCCCCCTCAACAAATAAGACTGAACCCAATTCGACCAATAAGAAACCTGGCCAGAACAAAGAAACCAAATGTGCTTAACAATAGCCGCTCTATTCCAAGATTCCAATCTCTTAATCCCCAACCCCCCTCCTTGGAAGGTAAACAAACTCTACTCCAAGCCACTCTTGCCCCAGAAGAGGTGAGCTCACTACCCTTCCAAAGGAAAGAACGGAGAATCGTCTTCACCTTCCTAATAACAGACTTAGGAAGAATAAATAAAGAAGACCAATAAACTTGAATGGAGAATAAAACAGATTTAATGAGCTGAAGCCGCCCCGCATAAGAGAGAAACTTACTCCTCCAGATACCGCACTGGAAGAATCCCTACTTGGAAGCCCAGAACAAGACGCAGCTGGTCTTAAAGGGTATGAGAGATACCAGAGGAAAAGAAATGACTTTTAACTAGATTCGGGATTAACCCTGATAAACCACTGAACTGCCTGAGACAATCCTCAATCAAGGAAACGGAGGAGGCATCCGCTTTATAGAAAATCATAAGGTCATCCGCAAAGCAAAGATGAGTGAGACGGTTCTTAGAACACCACCCATGGAATCTGAAATCCTGATTAAGAGCCATTTTATGAAGTAAGCCTGACAGAACTTCCATAGCCAAGACAAAAAGATAAGGAGACATAGGATCACATTGTCGCAACCCGCGACCCCTAGAGAAAAAACCGTGCAACTCCCTATTAATAGACACAGAAAACCTAGTAGAAGTCATACACTCCTGAATCCAACCCACCATCCTCTCTGGAAAACCAACAGTCCGCATTACCTCAACCAAAAAGTCCCAACAAACAGTGTCATAAGCTTTCATCAAGTCAATCTTAAGAGCACATCTCGGGGAACCACCAGTCCGATGATAATTCCGAACCAATTCCTGACACAAAAGAATATTGTCGCTGATACACCTACCCGCAACAAAAGCAGATTGATTATGACTAATCACTGAAGGAAGGATAACTTTGATCCTATTCACAATAAGCTTAGCAATACACTTGTAAATAGTGTTGCAACAAGAAATAGGCCGATAATCCTTAACCTGGGAAGGGTTGGGAATCTTAGGAATCAGAGCAATAGAAGTAGCATTAATCTGCCTTAAGAGACGCCGAGAGGAAAAGAAAGAGTGAATAGCACAAAGGACATCATCCCCCACAACACTCCAAGACTTCTTAAAGAAACCCGAATTAAATCCATCTGGGCCTGGAGCTTTATTGTCCTTCAACGCGAACAAGACAGATTTAATCTCCTAATCAGAAACCTCCCGGGTAAGAGACTCACTTTGCTCAGCTGTCACATGCCTAGTAATTGCAGATCTAAGGGCAACCCTATCAATATCATGCTGACTATGCTGGGGGCCCAAAAGGGTCTCAAAAAAAGATACAATCTCATCTCTAACCAAAACATCATCCTCCACACGAGTCCCATCCTCCTTAGTGATAGAAGTAATCTTGCTACGGCCGTGAAAACTCTTCATAACAGTAAAAAAGAATTTAGTATTCTGATCCCCGAGATTTAGCCATTGAACACGAGATTTCTGTTTATTGAAGCCTCCTCAGCCCGACACATGTCACCATACTGTAACGAAAGACTAGCTTCTTCAACTAACAGAGCGGGGTTACTGGGGCACTCCTGTAAAGCACACTGCACACTATCCAACTCCCTCCTAATCTCCAAAACCTTACTCGGAATCTGAGAGAAATGCTCGACATTAAACTTCTTCAAGGCCATCTTAACACTCTTCAGCTTACAACATAAACTGAACATCGGAGTACTGAGAACATCAATGTCCCAAGCCCTAGCCACAACTGAGAGAAAATCAGGATGATCCGCCCAAAAATCAAAGAATTTGAAGGGAATTTTCCTCTTTGGGAGCTCTGCAAGTTTAACCACCATAGGAGAATGATCTGAAATCCGAGGGGGAAGAAAGCGAGCAGCAGAACCCGAAAAAAGACACTCCCAAGACGAATTAGCGAGAACACGGTCCAACTTATGCCAAATAGGGGACTGAATCTGCTTATTGAACCAAGTAAACTGACAACCAGAGAACTGAAGATCATCCAAACCAGCATGGCCCAAACAGCAGCCCAAATCATCTTTCCAAGCCGGCCATGCCACAGATCCACCACAATGCTCAATCAGAGAGCGAATAGCATTGAAGTCTCCCAAAACAAGCCACGGAGAGTCATAAAAAACACTACCACTAGAAACTAAGTCAGCCCAAAGCTCCCGACACTTCTCGTAGTCACACTCACCATAAACCACCGAAACTACACAAGTCCACAACCCAGAAATATGAGACACACTACAATGAATAACTTGAGAAGAAGAACGAATAATGCTAACATCAATGTCACTAGGGTTCCAACACACCCAAATACGGCCAAATGGAAGAATATCAGAGTGGCAAAAAAACTTCCATGAAGGATTAATCGCACGAGATACATTCACAAAATTAACCTCATTTACCTTGGTTTCAACTAAACCACACAAAAAAAGCTTCTCATCACGAAGAAACCTCCTAACTTCAGCTTGTTTAATTGGGTCATTTAGACCCCGAATGTTCCAACAACCAAAAATCATTAAAACAGAGAAGAGTAGAGCCAAACCCAAACAAATCAGTGCCGTCGACCCCCTCTCGGGGACTGCCGTTTCTGACTCCTCTTTCCACCAGAACCATTTCTAGATTTGTTACCATAAACCAATTTCCTGATCTCCTGAGAATCAATGACCTTATTAGCCAAACTGTTATCATTGGGCGTGGGCGAATCATAAGTTCCAGAAGGCGGAGACTCAGCTAAAACAGACTTAGAAAGATCTTCGGCAAGAAGTGAATAAGCACGGGAACATTCACCTTCCTCCTTACCCTCTGCCTCCGTAATAACTGCCTCAGATGAAACCACAGACATATGAGGAGTTACCAGAGCCGATTCCAACTTATTGGAAGAGCACTCACCCAAAACAAGAACCCTGTTAGAGGGATCATCCTGAATCACATCACCGCTCAAGCTAACAGGAGTGGTCACAGTCGCTCCCTTGCCTTTCTTATTCTTAGAGACCGGAATCCAGGCACCCTCCTTTACCTCAGTAGTGTCAGCCGTAACAACTTTATCCATTGAAGGAATAGATGGCTTGGGAATCCAGGACTGAGAGGGTTTGCTAACCTCCTTACTAGGAGCCTTTTTAGGGCATGAATTCACCGAATGGCCAAAAACCTCACAAGTAGTACATTTCACAGGAACCCATTCAAACTCAAACCTAATAGGTACCCTAGTACCATCAGGATATTGGAAAACAATCTCCTCGACAAGGGGATTTCGAGCATCAATCTCAACACAAACTCGAGCGAAACTGAGCCGTTTCATGGATGGGTAATATTGTCAGCATTGAGAGGTCTCCCAACTACACTAGCCACACAACTAATCCCTTTAGCTGTCCATAAGTCAAAAGGCAGATGAAAGAGTCTAACCCAGACCGGAACCTTGAACAAGTCCTCATTGGTCAAAGATAAGCCAGGTTGCCAAAGTTTGAGAACCAACAGTCTATTAGCCATATGCCAAGGGGCTCCGTCCAACACCGCACTAGCTTCTTTAAGGCTATCAAATCTAAACAAAAAGAAGCCGTTATGCGAGGTAAGAACCTCTAGCAAACCAAGCCTCCCCCATAACTTGTGTGCAATAGAGTTGACAGTTTGAAAATGAAGTCTTTTACCCACAAAGTAACCAACTAATGTACTCCGCCAATACACACTACCCTCTTCAATAACCTCAGCAGGAGGGCACACTACAACCTTACCATCAATAACACTAGGTTGAACATAGTGCAGTGCGGTGGAAAAACAAGCCGAGTCAAGTGAATCATCTACTTTAGGTCCATTCAGCGCAGAAGCATAACTCCACTGACCCCAAAGCTACTGCAGGAGATGAGACAGTAAGACCAAAAACATTAGATTGACCATTCACACAAGCATTAGCTGCCTTAGCAAACCCAAAGGCACTAGCGCCACCAACTGCATTAACAACCCCAGAAACACTAACACCACCAGCTAGAGCACTCAATTTCACTGTCGACGAAACATTCCCAGGATTTCGGGGCTAAAACACCACAAGACACAGGACAAGAATCACCAATGTTATTACCAGCACTCATGGCACCACCAACCTCATTCACATGAACAGTATTATTCAAGACCGAAACAAAAGTACCCTCACCGGCAACAAACGCAGCTTCCATACACACGGAATCACACAAGTCAGCTATTGCAGACACAACATTACGGGCCAGAGAATCACAAACAGGAGCCTCTACCGAGGACTCCAACTCCTCACCGATAGGGCTACCAACCCCCCCTTGAACGCCGACCGAAACTTCACAGAAAGGAGAAGAAATAGACTGCACATCACCCTTCACAATCGGCAACACAGTCCCTAAATTCCCACAAACCTTAGTTTCTGCCTTACCCACAACATCAACAACACCCACTCGGCCACCACCAGCCCCTATACCAAACAAAGGATCAAACCCCACACCCTTTTTCGAGCAACACCTAGGCACCACGGAACCACCCACAACCCCACAAACACCATCCACTACACCCGGGTTAGACCGATCAAGAACAGAAGACCGGTCTAATAAAGCACCCGAAACCACACCTAAAGTAGACCCAGTAGAGGAACCAAACAAATAATGACCCATCGGAGAGACCGCAGAACCCAGACCTCGAACAGGGAGACAGGCCGATCCAACAGTGGAAGACCCTTGCACCAGAATGCTAGGAAGAACCGAGACCGACGAACCGGTGGACAAACCAAGGGAGCTCACTTGACCCAGTGATGAACCGGAGATAGTGAAACTAGGGCCCAACGACGGAGAGGAGGTATCGGGCGAAGGGGCGGAGATGGGCAAACGAGCGACAGATCTGACAGCTTTAGTCATCCAAAGCAGAAAAGAATGGCGCGGAATAGCTTTATTAAACCAAACAACCTGGTGCCAGTGTATCAGAGTGCCCCTCATCCTCATCGCATTCCCAGGGCTGTCATCCACCCAAACAAACTCATCTTCTCTCAAACAAGAAGGATCCGAAAGAAGGGGCTGAGCCAGCTCAACAAGGGCTGCTGACCTAGCAGGGGGCCAATGCCAAGAAGAGTTAGAGATAATAGTAGCAATTGTAGCCATCTTATCTAAGCCAGAGTCATAAATAACTGACAAGAAACCCACTTGGATTCGAAATCCAAGCAAACCCCAAGCAACAGATAGAACCCCAAGAACCGCGAAATTGATTTTGTAGGAATAAAAACCCTTCCAAGGCCACAAAGAAGACCCACAAAGAACTTGCCCTTGAGAACCTTTAAGATGAATCCTTGTAGTGTTTTGCTAGCAATGGAGACGCCACTAAGTGTGCCAAACTTAGATAAGTCGATTCAAACTTGAAAAGGGGAATCCCTCCCTTACAAGAATTCGGCCAAAGCCAAAGCTTTAAGCTTTTTAGTTTTTTTTTTATAAATTTCGTTCGTTTCTTCAAATGAAGAAGAAAGTAAGCTTAAATAGTGTTACAAAAAGAAACCCTAAAGGCATAAAGACAACAATGCCCCTAAAAACGAAATTACACAAATATCAAGTCTTTAAGTCTTCAAATGCTTAGGAAGCTTTATTCTAAACTGATTTGGGCCAAGTGAAATGGTTTTGGGCCCTTTCCATCGAAGCCCACATGCATCTCTATTTGTTTGTTGCAGTCGGCCATAAAACTCTGAACTAATCCCGCCATTGCTTCTCCGAGTCTTTTGGTCATATGCCTTGTAATTGGCCCTTCTGGTACTTGTAATGCGTCCTTTGGTTTGTTGTCGGCCTGGATCATGTCATAACATATGGAAATGACTCAACGAATTCCATCCATTTTGCGTGTCGCTTATTCAGCTTACCTTGACCCTTCAAGTGTTTTAATGATTCATGGTCGGTGTGGATCACGAACTCTTTAGGCCACAAGTAGTGCTGCCATGTCTCAAGTGCTCTCACAAGCGCATAAAAATGCACGCATAACATGATTCATCAATCTCATAAATGTACTAGGTGCATTTGAGAGACCAAATGGCATAACTAACCATTCATACAAGCCATACTTAGTCTTAAATGCAGTCTTCCACTCATCTCCCTCTCTCATACGAATTTGATGGTATCCACTCTTTAAGTCAATCTTACTAAAAATATTGGAACCATGCAATTCATCCAACATGTCATTTAGTCTAGGAATGGGGTGACGATACTTTACCGTAATATTGTTGATAGCTCGACAATCAACGCACATACGCCACGTCCCATCTTTCTTAGGAACTCGAAGTACTGGTACTGTACAAGGGCTCATGCTTTCCCTTACATACCCCTTATCCATCAATTCCCGTACTTGCCTTTGTAGCTCCTTTGTCTCCTCGGGATTGCTCCTATAAGGCGGTCTATTAGGAATGACTGCTCCAGGTATGAAGTCTATCTGGTGCTCAATACCTCTAATGGGTGGAAGCCCACTAGGTATGTCCTCTGTGAGTACGTCACTGTAATCCTGCAAAAGAGATGAAATAGACACAGGAAGCAAAGGGTCAGCGTTAGTAAAATAAATATGAGGCTCCTTATAGACTAACAATAGCATGATCTTGCTAGCCTTGAACGCTTTCCTCGCTTCACACCCTCACCCATGTAGAAACTCTTTTTAACTCTCCCTTTTGTTTCCCCCTCACGTTCACTCACACCCCCCTTGGAAACTCCCACGGCCTTGGCCTTATTTTTCTCACCAGATACAACACTCTCACTAGTTTCGCCCAAAGTGGTGTTTCCCTTCGCTCTCTCTTTGTCACGTTCAAGTTGCAACTTAACCTGATCTTCATGGACTTGTGCAAGTGTAAGTGGGTATAATGTAATGGGTTTTCCCTTATGCTGAAAAGAGTACTTGTTCTTGAACCCATCATGAATAACCTTCTTATCAAACTGCCACGGTCTGCCAAAAAGAATATATCTGGCATGCATCGGTATCACATCACATAGGACATCATCCGTGTATGGCCCAATGGTAATGCTCAACAGTACCTGCTTTGTCACACTTATCTCCCCACAATCATTTAACCACTGCAACTTGTAAGGCTTCGGTGTCTCAAGCAGCTCAACCCCAATCGCTCAATCAAAGCCGTGCTAGCAACATTAGTACAACTGCCCCCATCTATGATCATACTACAACCCCTTGCCATTCACACGGCACCTAGTATGGAATATATTCTCCCTCTGCTGCACACTCTCATCCTCTACAACATGTGCACTCAAAGCACGCTTGACAACTAAGGATAAGTTATCCAGCGGGTATGCAGCTCCCTCATGGTCACTAGCATCCTCCAACTCTGGCATCTCCTCCTCAACCTCACTATCGGTAGATTACACCTCTCCACTCTTTTTTATCAATCACTAAGGTACGCCTATTGGGACATTGTGAAGCATAGTGTCCCATGCCCAAACATTTGAAACACTTTACATCCTTAGTTCTAGTAGTTGCTCCCTCAGGTTTTGGTCTAGTCTTGATCGGTTCTGCAGCCTCTTTACCCTTGGCACTAGGTTCGGCCCTAGGCTTATTAAAGCCTCCACTGAATTCGCCCCTAGGCTTGTCAAAGCCTCCATCTCGCTTCTCATTCGGAACCCATTTCCCTTTCCATGCAGAAGTAGCCTGAGTACCAAATTTGGATGTTGACTTTTTCTTGAGTTGCCTTTCTATCTTGATAGCCATGTGAAGCATATCCTCCAAATCAATATAATGATGCAACTCCACCATATTTGCAATCTCTCTATTCAAGCCCCCTAGAAACCGTGCCATAGTAGCTTCTGCATCCTCAACTACATTTGCCCTGATCATGGAAACTTCCATCTCTGTGTAATAGTCCTCAACACTTTTGGTCCTCTGATACATATGTTATAGTTTCTGATACAACTCCCTATAGTAATGGCTGGGTATAAATCTATTTCTCATGA
Organism: Zanthoxylum bungeanum; assembly: GCA_019454045.1. Classification (NCBI taxonomy): domain Eukaryota; kingdom Viridiplantae; phylum Streptophyta; class Magnoliopsida; order Sapindales; family Rutaceae; genus Zanthoxylum; species Zanthoxylum bungeanum. The sequence continues at coordinate 53,115 of SKCR01037009.1, read as the reverse complement.
GACCCCTAAGTTATGCCCATGTCTGAACCGGTCTCTCATAGTTTCTCCTCCGAGTAGAGACAAGCTGATCCCACCAAATCATAGCATAATCGGTAAACTCAATTGTTGCCAACTGATCTTCTTCTCGTCTGAGTAGTGATGACAGTTGAAAATCAATTCTATTTTCTTTTCCCATTCTAAATAAGCTTCAGGATCATTCTTGCCTTGGAATGTTGGTATCTTGATCTTGATGCTACCTAGATCACCATCTACATCTCCTCGCCTACCATATCCTCTCCGATCATAATCCCCTTTTCTGGCATCAAATGCACCTCTATCATCAAACCGTCTATCCCTCCTATCATTCCTCCTATCAAACCTCCTATTAGGCCTCCTATCATGCCCAGGCTGAAATCTCTCCTCCACATCATCAAAACCATCAGAATCATCAAACTCATTTTCAGCTTCCTCTTCATCTGGTGGTACATACTGTGGTGGTACACGGCGAGGTGGCACATTGTAAGGTGGTGGTACTCTAGGACCGCTACTAGTTTGAATACTCTCTACACTCTTGGACAATCTCTCCAAAGCAGTATTCATGTTCTCCATCATATCTGTAAATTTCCTATCCAAAGCCTCAAGCTTTTCATCAGTAGTTAGACCTGCCATCTCAACACTAAACAAACAGATTAGAAATAACAAGAAAGTAAAGCAAATATCTAAATCCTCACAATCTCACGTGTTTACACTCGAATGATATCACTCCACTAGTGTTTGCACTCTATTGGCTTTTACCTGATACTGTGCTCACAATCACTGCCTTTTACCACTCTTGAGTTCGTCCTCAATTCAAATGTGAACCACACTCAATCCAAGAATACATACCAAATGTAGTCCTCAAGATAGCATGAACACAACGGACCCAACAATATATATATATATATATAGGGCAGGCGGAAAACAAAACGCGAACAGGAATAGTGATGACGGAGACTCAATCAATAATACTTAAGCTAGAGTAATTAGAAATAAGGAGTAAACAATTAGCACAATGGAAAAAAAAATAATCATGCAAATTCACGGTCGTATGCAATTTCGGGAGAAAATTTGTCACCTCTATAAAAGTTTTGATGGAATACCCTCCACGGGCACCTAAATGATAATATGGAACAAACTAGATTCAACAAAAAAAAATTCACTTTTTACTCTTTTTTTTTTTGATAACGTCAGATGCTGATACTGTGGTTCTGATTTCAGAGGCTAATTTAGGTTCTGATTTCAGAGGCTGATCTTCAGGGTCTGATTTAAGAGGCTTTTGGTCAGGGTCTGATTTCAGAGGCTATTGGTCAGTGTCTGGTTTCAGAGGTTAATTTTCAGGGTCTGATTTCAGAGGCTACTATTCAGTGTCTGACTTCAGAGGCTACTGGTCAGGGTCTGATTTCAGAGGTTACTTTTCAGAGTCTGATTTTCAGAGGCTAATCTTCAGGGTCTGATTTCAGAGACTAAGTTTCAGGGTCTGATTTCAGGGTCAGATTTCAAAGGCTAGGGTTTTAGAAACAAATCACACAGCCGCCAAAGAACATGCTTATTTCTTAAACATATGCTGAAGAACAGAATGACTATGACGAACTGATAGGAAGAACATAACAGAAACCAAGAACTGGAAAATGATAAAGATGAACTGATATGAAACTATGACGAACTGATAAAAGATAAAAGATGAACTGATATGCAGAATAACAAAACCAGATCCAGAATATAAACAAAACAAAAACAAAAACAAGATCCAATAAGAACTGAAACGGAAATAACAAAGAACAAAATAAAAACAGAATCAAACAAAAGGAAATATAGAAAAATCAGACCTTGGAACCTTGAGCTCTAGATACCAAATGACAAGAAACCCACTTGGATTCGAAATCCAAGCAAACCTCAAGCAACGGACAGAACCCCAAGAACCGCGAAATTGATTTTGTAGGAACAAAAACCCTTCCAAGGCCACAAAGAAGACCCACAAAGAACTTTCCCTTGAGAACCTTTAAGATGAATCCTTGTAGTGTTTTGCTAGCAATGGAGACGCCACTAAGTGTGCCAAACTTAGATAAGTCGATTCAAACTTGAAAGGCATAAAGACAACAATGCCCCTAAAAACGAAATTACACAAATATCAAGTCTTTAAGTCTTCAAATGCCTAGGAAGCTTTATTCTAAACTGATTTGGGCCAAGTGAAATGGTTTTGGGCCCTTTCCATCGAAGCCCACGTGCATCTCTATTTGTTTGTTGTAGTCGGCCATAAAACTATGAACTAATCCCGCCATTGCTTCTCTGAGTCTTTTGGTCCTCTGCCTCGTAATTGGCCCTTCTGGTACTTGTAATGCGTCATTTGGTTTGTTGTCGGCCTGGATCATGTCAATAACTCTCTCACCCAACGTATCCACAATTGGACCCAACAAATGCTAGTTATCAAACCACAGCAACGTCTTCTCACCATTCCCAATCCTAAACCTCATTCTCTGATGAGCCCAAGAACGAAGCTCCAAAATCTTCCACCATTCCAAGTGCAATGTCCAGGACACGACACCTCCCAAAAGCTCTGTCCCCGAAGCAAATAAGACTGAACCCAATTCGACCAGGAGGAGATCTGACCAGAGCAAAGAAACCATAAATGCTTAACAATAGCTGCTCTATTCCAAGTTGCCAAACTCTTAATCCCCAAACCCCCCATCTTTCAAAGGTAAACAAATAGTACTCCAAGCCACTCTCGCCCCTGATGAAGTAAGCTCACCACCCTTACAAAGAAAAGATCTGAGAGTCGTCTCTATCTACCTAATAACAGACATAGGAAGAATGAATAAAGAAGACCAATAAACTTGAATAGAGAACAAAACCGACTTAATAAGCTGAAGCCGCCCTGCAAACGAAAGAAACCTGCTACTCCAACTCTTGGCACGCCTGACAACACACTCAACAAGAGAAGTACAATCTGAAGCCTGTAGCTTAGCAGAAATCAAAGGAACTCCCAAATAGCGAACTGGGAGAAAACCCACTTGGAAACCCAACAAATGAAGCAGCTGATCCTTTAAAAGAATGAGAGATACCGAAGGAGAACATATGACTCTTAGCTAGATTCGGGACCAATCCAGATAAACCTATAAACTACCTAAGGAAATCCTTGATCAAAGAGACCAAGGGAGCATCCGCCTTACAAAAAATCATAAGGTCATCTGCAAAACAAAGATGAGTGAGACTGTCTTTAGAACACCGCCAATGAAACTTAAAACCTCGATCATGAGTTATAGTCTGAAGTAAGCCCGTGAGAACTTTCATTGCCAAAACAAAAAGATAAGGAGACATATGATCCCCTTGTCGCAAACCACGGCCCCCGGAGAAAAAACCATTCAACTCCCCATTAATAGACACAAAAAACACAGTAGAGGTCATACACTCCCGAATCCAGCCCACCATCCTCTCAGGAAAACCAAAAGTCCATAAAACCTCAACCATAAAATTCCAACGGAGAGTATCATAAGCTTTCATCAAAACAATCTTAAGAGCACATCTAGGGGTTCCACCACTCCGATGGTAATTCCTCACCAGTTCCTGACATAATAAAATGTTATCGCAAATATGCCGCCATGCAACAAAAGAAGATTGATTAGAGCTGACCACTGAAGGAAGGACAGTCTTAATTTGATTCGCAATAAGCTTGGCAATACACTTATAAATAGTGTTACAACAGGAAATAGGTCGAAAGTCCTTAACTTGGGAAGGGTTGGGGATTTTCGGAATCAAAGCAATAGCCGTGGCATTACTTCAAGAGACGCCCTAAACAAAAGAAGGCATGAATAACACAAAGAACATCATCCCCCATAATACTCCAAGTCTTCTTAAAGAAACCTGAATTAAACTCGTCTGGGCCATGAGCCTTATTGTCCTTCAGAGAAAACAAAACAGACTTAATCTCCTCATAAGAAACCTCCCGGGCAAGAGTCTCCCTCTGCTCAACAATCACATGCTTAGTAATAGTGGAATGGACAACATCCCTATCAATATCTTACTGACAAGGCTGGGGGCCCCAAAAGATTCTTATAAAAAGATACAATCTCCTCCCTAACAAAAACATCATCCTCCACACGAGTCCCATCCTCCTTGGTAACAGAAGTTATCTTACTACGACAATGAAGACTCTTCGTAGCAGTAAAGAATAATTTCGAATTATGATCCCCAAGGTTGAGCCATTGAACACGAGATTTCTGTCTATTGAAGCCCTTGTCAGCCCGACTCAAATCCCCATACCATAAAGAAAGTCTTGCTTCTTCTACTAACAAAGCAGAGTCACTAGGGCTATCCTGTAAAGCACATTACACCATATCCAACTCCCTCCTAATCTCTGAGACCCTACCCGAAAGATTAGAGAAGTTCTCAACATTAAACTTCTTCAAAGCCACCTTAACACTCTTCAACTTACTACACAAACGGAACATCGGAGTACCACCAACATCAATATCCCAAGCCCTAGCCACAACAGAGAGGAAATCAGGATGATTAGCCAAAAAATCAAAGAATTTGAAAGGAATTTTCCTCTTCGGGAGCTCAGCAAGTTTAACAACTATATGAGAGTGATCTGAAATTTGAGGGGGAAGAAATCGAGCAACCGAACCCGGGAAGAGACACTCCCAAGAGGAGTTAGCTATAACACGATCAAGCTTATGCCAAATAGGAGAGGAACCTGCTTATTAAACCACGTAAAATGACAGCCAGAAAACTGATGATCATCCAAACCAGCCTGACCCAAGCAGCAACCCAAATCATCTTTCCAAGACGGCCACGACAAAGAACCACCACTATGCTCAATCGATGTGAGGATGGCGTTGAAATCCCCCATAAATAACCACGGAGAATCATCAAAGTCACTTCCACAAGTAATCAGTCGGCCCATAGCTCCCGACGCTTCTCATAGTCACACTCACCATAAACCAAAGAAAGCACACAACTCCAAAACCCAGAAACATGAGACACACGAAAATGTATCGCTTGAGACGAATAATGAATAATGCTCACATCAATGTCAGTAGGATTCCAATAAACCCAAATATGATCAAACAGAAGAACATTTGAATGGTAAAAGAACTTCCACGAAGGATTTATTGCTCGAGAGACACTCACAAAATTAATATCATTTACCTTGGTTTCAGCTAAACTACACAGAGAAAGCTTCTCATCACGAAAAACCTCATAACTTCAGGTTGTTTCATAGGGTCATTGAGACCCCGAATATTCCAACAACCAAAGATTATAAAAATATATAGGAAATAAGAACCCACCCAATCAGATCAACGCCGTCTACCCCCTTTTGGGGATTGTCATTTCTGACTCCTTTTACCTCCCGAACCCTTCTTAGATTTGTTACCATAAACCAATTTCTTTATCTCCAAATAATCTATAGCCTTAACAGCCAAACTATTATCATTGGGAAGGGGTGAATCATAAACCCCAATAGGCGGAATCTCAGCTAAAGTAGCCTCAGGAAGATCCTTGACATGCAGTGATGTAATAGGAGAACATTCACCCTCCTCCCTCTTGCCCTCAGCCTCCACAAGAACTTCATTAGACGTATCAACTAGCATAGAAGAAACTACCGGAGCTAGTTCCAAACTCTTATAAGAGCACTCACCCAAAACAAAAACCCTGTCATCGGTATCACCCGGAGTCACATTCCCTCTCGAACTAACGGTAGTGGTCAAAGTCGCTTCCTTACCTCTCTTTTTCTTAGAGACTGAAATCCAAGCACCCTCTTTGTCCTTAACCGCCTCAATCGTAACAGATGTACCCATAGCAGGAGTGGAGGACTTAGGAACCCAGGACTGAGAAGGCTTGCTATTCTCTCGCCGTATAAGGGTCATTGCCCAGGGTTTTCCGTGTCTTCGGCAGATCTGGTTTGTCTACCAGATTCCCCTGGCAGTTCATTGGTTTCGGAGCCACTACCGGGAGTGCCCAAGCCTCTTTTTGCCATTGCATCTAAAATAATGATATAACCTCACAATCTCACACGCTCACATGTTTGTACTCGAATACGTATCAATCTACTCCACTCCACTCGTGTCTGCACTCAATATAATGTGAACATGACTTACCAATGAGGCTCACAACAATATGTAATCTTCAAGCTAGCATAAACAACAAGAAACCAATATAGGGCATACAGAGTAATGCGAGTAAGAATTAGCAAATACTTAGACTCAATTCAAAGAAAACCTAAAGCTAGAATGCTTGGAATAAAGAAATCACAAACTAGGACAATATGCAAACAAGCATGCAAATTCACGATTGTATGGAATTTCGGATGAAAAATTATCGCCTCAATAGAAATTTTGATTAATTACCATCCACGAATACCCAAATGATAAAATGGAATGAATCAAATTCACTAAATTTTGGAACTTTTTTACTCTTTTTTTTTTCGCTCTTCAGGTCACTTGAGCTCTCAAAACAATTCTAAGTATTGACTGGTTTGGAGTCTGGTATGGTACCGGTATGGTTGCTTCCCGATTCCAGTAGCGATGTTTTATTCACAGGTTCACCGATATGGAAACCGGTATGTAAGCTGATTTTTACTTGCCTAGTTCCAGTAGCTATGTTTTGGAACAAGTTTACCGGTATGGAGTCTGGTATGGTACTTGTATGAAACTAACCTAGTTTTCATAACTATGTAATCCCCATGTAAACCGGCATGGAATCCGGTATGGGACCGTTATGAAACTAGCCTGGTTCCAGTAGTTATGTAATCCCAAGGTAGACTGACATGATCCAGGCCGACAACAAAGCAAAAGACCCATTACAAGTACCAGAAGGGCCAATTACGAGGTAGAGGACCAAAAGACTCAGAGAAGCAATGGCGGGATTAGTTCAGAGTTTTATGGCCGATTGCAACAAACAAATAGAGACGCATGTGGGCTTCAATAGAGAGGGCCCAAAGCCACTTCACTTGGCCCAAATCAGTTTTGAATGAAGCTTCACAGGCCTTTGAAGACTGAAGACTTTGGTATTTGTGTAATTTAGCCTTTAGGGGCATTGTTGTCTAGCCTTTAGGGTTTCTCTTTGTAACTATTTAAGCTTTCTTTCTTTTTCATTTCGAAAACAATCAACGAATTTGAGAGAATATTACAGGTTTATGCTTTTTGGCTATGGCCAAATTCTTGTAAGGGAGGGATTCTCCTTTTTCAAGTTAAAATCGACTTATCTAAGTTTGGCAAACTTAGTGGCGTCTCCATTGCTAGCAAAACACTACAAGGAATCATATTAAAGGTTCTCAAGGGCAAGTTCTTTGTGGGTCTTCTTTGTGGCCTTGGAAGAGTTTTGTTCCTACAAAATCAAATTCGCGGTTCTTTGGGTTCTGTCTGTTGCTTGGGATTTGCTTGGATTTCGAATCCAAGTGGGTTTCTTTTCATTTGGTATCTAGAGCTCAGGGTTCCCAGGTTTGATTTTCTATTTTTACTTTTTGTTTGATTCTGTTTTTATTTTCGTTCTTTGTTATTTTCGTTTCAGTTCTTGTTGGATCTTGTTTCTGTTTTCATTTTGTTTATTTCTGGATCTGGTTTTGTTGTGTTCTGCATATCAGTTCATCTTTTATCATTCCAGTTCTGGGTTTTTTTGTTGTTTTCTTCATATCAGTCTGTAATCTTTGTTTATTTTTTGATCTGGGTTTTGTTGTGTTCTTCATATAGTTCCTCATATACATTTTTTTCTTTAGCATATGTTGAAGAAATAAGCATATTCTTTGGTGGCTGTGTGATTTGTTTCTAAAACCCTAGTGAAGTGTGAAAAAACAAGAAAAAAAAAATAGAAAAAGAAAATAAACCATCAGATTCAGACTCTGAAATGAGACCCTGAAACTTAGCCTCTGAAATCAGACCCTGAAACTTAGCCTCTAAATTCAGACCCTGAAATCAGACTCTGAAATCAGACCCTGAAACTTAGCCTCTGAATTCAGACCCTGATCAGACTCTGAAATCATACTCTGAAATCAGACCCTGAAACTTAGCCTCTGAATTCAGACCCTGATCAGACTCTGAAATCAGACCTTGACCAGTAGCCTCTGAAATCAGACCCTGACCATTAGCCTCTAAAATCAGACCCTGAAAACCAGCCATTGAAATCAAAGCCTAAATCAGCCTTTGAAATCAAAGCCTAAATCAGCCTCTGAAATCAGAACCACAGTATCAGCATCTGACGTTATAAAAAAAAAAAGGAATTGAGTGATAGTGATCACTTTAGCGGAAAAAAAGAGTAAAAAAGTGAAATTTTTTTGGTTGAATTTAGTTTGTTCCATATTTAGGTGCCCGCAGAGGGTATTCCATCAAAATTTCTATAGAGGTGCCAAATTTTCTCCCTAAATTGCATACGACCATGAATTTGCATGCTTATTTTTTTCCATTGTGCTAATTGTTTACTTCTTTATTCTAATTACTCTAGCTTAAGTATTATTGATTGAGTCTTCGTCATTGTTATTCCTGTTCGCATTTTGTTTCCGCCTACCATAAATATATATTATTGGGTCCGTTGTGTTTCATGCTAGCTTGAGGACTACACTTGGTTTTGTATTCTTGGATTGAGTGTGATTCACATTTGAATTAAGGAAGAACTCAAGAGTGGTAAAAGGCAGTGATTGTCAGCACAGTATCGGGTAAAAGCCAATAGAGTGCAAACACGAGTGGAGTGATATCATTCGAGTGTAAACACGTGAGATTGTGAGGATTTACATATTTGCTTTACTTTCTTGTTATTTCTAATCTGTTTGTTTAGTGTTGAGATGGCAGGTCTAACCACTGATGAAAAGCTTGAGGCTTTGGATATGAAATTTACAGATATGATGGAGAACATGAATACTGCCTTGGAGAGATTTTCCAAGAGTGTAGAGAGTATTCAAACTGGTAGCGATCCCAGAGCACCACCACCCCAACATATACCACCACCTCATAATGTGCCACCTCGCCGTGTACCACCACAGTATGTACCGCCAGATGAAGAGGAAGCTGAAAATGAGTCTGATGATTCTGATGGTCTTGATGATGTTGAGCAAAGATTTCAGCCTGGGCATGATAGGAGGCCTAATAGGAGGTTTGATAGGAGGAATGATATTAGGGATAAACGGTTTTATGATAGAGGTGCATTTGATGCCAGAAGAGGGGATTATGATATGAGGGGATATAGTAGATGAGGAGATGTAGATGGTGATCTAGGTAGCATCACGATCAAGATACCAACATTCCACGGCAAGAATGATCCTGAAGCTTATTTAGAATGGGAAAAGAAAATAGAATTGATTTTCAACTGTCATCACTACTCAGACGAGAAGAAGATCAATCTGGTAGCAATTGAGTTTACCGATTATGCTATGATTTGGTGGGATCAGCTTGTCTCTACTCGGAGGAGAAATTATGAGAGACCGGTTCAGACATGGGCAGAACTTAGAGGTCTCAGGAGAAAGAGATTTATACTCGGCCATTACTATAGGGAATTGTATCAGAAACTACAACATTTGTATCAGGGGACCAAGAGTGTTGATGACTATTACACCAAGATGGAAGTTGCCATGATCAGGGCAAATGTAGTTGAGGATGCAGAAGCTACTATGGCATGGTTTCTAGGGGGCTTGAATAGAGAGATTGCAAACATGGTGGAGTTGCATCACTATGTTTATTTGGAGGATATGCTGATTATGGCTATCAAGGTAGAAAGGCAACTCAAGAAAAGGTCAACATCCAGATTTGGTACTCAGGCTACTTCTGCATGGAAGGGAAAATGGGTTCCGAATGAGAAGCGAGATGGAGGCTTTGACAAGCCTAGAGGCGAGTTCAGTGGAGGCTTTAATAAGCTTAGGGCCGAACCTAGTGCTAAGGGTAAAGAGGCTGCAGAATCGAGCAAAACTAGACCAAAACCTGAGGGTGCAGATACTAGAACTAAGGATGTAAAGTGTTTCAAATGTTTGGGCATGGGACACTATGCTTCATAATGTCCCAATAGGCGTACCTTAGTGATTGATAAAAAGAGTGGAGAGGTGTACTCTACCGATAGTGAGGTTGAGGAGGAGATGTCAGAGGATGAGAGTGTGCAGCAGAGGGAGAACATATTCCATACTAGGTGCCGTGTGAATGGCAAGAGGTGTAGTATGATCATAGATGGGGGCAGTTGTACTAATGTTGCTAGCATAGCTTTGATTGAGCGATTGGGGTTGAGTTGCTTGAGACACCTGAAGCCTTACAAGTTGTAGTGGTTAAATGATTGTGGGGAAATAAGTGTGACAAAGCAGGTATTGTTGAGCTTTACCATTGGGCCACACATAGATGATGTCCTATGTGATGTGATACCGATGCATGCAGGACATATTCTTTTGGGCAAACCGTGGCAGTTTGATAATAAGGTTATTCATGATGGGTTCAAGTACAAGTACTATTTTTAGCATAAGGGAAAACCCATTACATTATACCCACTTACACCTGCACAAGTCTATGAAGATCAGGTTAAGTTGCAACTTGAGCATGATAAAGAGAGAGCGCAGGGAAACACCACCTTGGGTGAGACTAGTGAGAATGATGTATCTAGTGAGACAAATACGGCCAAGGCCATGGGAGTTCCCAAGGGGAATGTGAGTGCACGTGAAGGGGGGACAAAAAGGAGAGTTAAAAAGAGTTTCTACATGGGTGAGGGTGAAGCAAGGAAAGCGTTCAAGGCTAGCAAGCTCATGCTATTGTTAGTCTATAAGGAGTCTCATATTTATTTTACTAACAGTGACCATTTGCTTCCTGTGTCTATTTTATCTCTTTTGCAGGATTATAGTGACGTACTGACATAGGACATACCTAGTGGGCTTCCACCTATTAGAGGTATTGAGCACCCGATAGACTTCATACCTGGGGCAGTCATTTCTAATAGACCGGCTTATAGGAGCAATCCCGAGGAGATAAAGGAGCTACAAAGGCAAGTACGGGAGTTGATAGACAAGGGGTATGTAAGGGAAAGCATGAGTCCTTGTGCAGTACTAGTGCTTCTAGTTCCTAAGAAAGATGGGACGTGGCGTATGTGCGTTGATTGTCGAGCTATCAACAATATTACGGTAAAGTATCGTCACCTCATTCCTAGACTAGATGACATGTTGGATGAATTGCATGGTTCAAAATTTTTTAGTAAGATTGATTTAAAGAGTGGATACCATCAAATTCGCATGAGAGATGGAGATGAGTGGAAAACTACATTTAAGACTAAGTATGGCTTGTATGAATGGTTAGTTATGCAATTTGGTCTTTCAAACGCACCTAGCACATTTATGAGATTGATGAATCATGTTATGCGTGCATTTTTAGGTAAGTTTGTTGTGGTTTATTTTGATGACATCTTAGTTTACAGTAAAACTATAGATGAGCATGTTATGCATTTGAAGCATGTTCTTGATGTGTTAAGGCAGGAAAAAACTGTATGCTAACTTTGATAAGTGCACTTTTTGTATGGATAGAATTATTTTCCTTGGATTTGTTGTGAGTGCAGATGGCATCGAAGTAGATTTGGAAAAGGTGAAGGCAACTCAGGATTGGCCAACACCAACAACAGTGACAGAAGTCAGAAGCTTCCATGGATTAGCAAGCTTCTACCGTAGATTTGTCAAAGACTTCAGTAGTATTGCAGCACCACTGACTGAAGTAGTGAAGAAAATTGCTGGTTTCAAATGGGAAGAAGAGCATGAGCGTGCATTCCAGGATCTTAAAATGAAGTTGTGCAATGCACCAGTTTTGGCGTTACCCAACTTTGAGAAGACATTTGAGATTGAGTGTGACGCATCCGAGATAGGCATTGGAGCAGTTCTTATGCAAGAAAAGCGACCAATTGCTTACTTTAGTGAGAAGCTTAATGGAGCAGTTTTGAGATACCCCACATATGACAAGGAGTTGTATGCACTAGTGAGAGCCCTTGAGACTTGGCAGCATTATTTGTAGCCTCGTGAGTTTGTGATCCACATAGATCATGAATCATTGAAGCATCTGAAGGGCCAAGGTAAGCTGAACAAACGACACGTAAAATGGTTGTTGAGACATTTCCATATGTAATCCGCTACAAACAAGGTAAGGAAAACATTATCGCCGATGCACTATCGCGAAGGTATGCTTTACTTACTTCATTGAGTACAAGAATGCTTGGGTTCGAATTTATTAAAGAACTTTATGCTAGTGATATTGACTTTAGTACTATCTATGCTGCCTGTGAAAAGTCTACTTTTAGTAAATTCTACCAACATGATGGATTTCTGTTTAGGGAGAATAGATTATGCATTCCTGTTTGTAGTATGCGTGAGTTGTTAGTGAGGGAAGCACATGAGGGAGGTTTAATGGGGCACTTTGGCATTGCCAAAACCTTAGGGTATTGAGTGAACATTTTTATTGGCCTAAAATGCGGAGAGATGTTGAGCGTTTGTGTGATAAATGCTTAACTTGTAAACAGGCTAAATCTAAGGTTATGCCTCATGGGTTGTATACACCATTGCCTATACCTAGTGAGTCATGGAAAGATGTATCGATGGACTTTATCTTGGGTTTACCTAGCACTAAGAAGGGTAGAAATTCCATCTTTGTAGTGGTTTATAGGTTCAGTAAGATGGCACACTTTATAGCATGTCATAAAATTGATGATGCCACTAACATTGCTGACTTGTTCTTTATAGAAGTAGTACGACTCCATGGGATTCCACAGAGTATAGTTTCAGATCATGATGTCAAATTCCTTAGTCACTTTTGGAAAGTTTTATGGGGTAAGTTGGGAACTAAACTTTTGTATTCTACTACTTGCCACCCCCAAACTGATGGCCAGACTGAGGTTGTTAATAGGACTTTGACTCAGTTATTGCGTACTATTATCAATAAGAACTTAAAAACATGGGAGGATTGTTTGTCTTTTGTTGAATTTGCATATAATCATAATATTCATTCCTCTACATCTTACACACCATTTGAAATTGTTTATGGTTTTCAGCCACTAACTCCATTAGATTTTTTTTTTTTTGGATAAAGTAAGTATTATAACCAAAAGAAAACTATACACGAGCAAAGGGGCATACCCCAGGCAACTAGAGAGGACAAGCCCTCCTAGAAGAAAAGTGAGAGGCTACAAGCAAAAGATCAACAGAAGATGTCATTGGGCAAGTGCTAGGATAGGTGAAGCCATTTATTATCATAAGATGGTTTCACCTTGCGTAAAAAGCTAGCACGATTCCGAACATCAAAAACAATGTCACTAAGAAGAACAGAAACAGGCCGAAGAGGCATATCATGAGTGCGAGCATTCATCTCCCTCCAAATATGGTAGACTGAAGCTGCTAAAGACAGACGAATAAGAAAATGACGTAAAGAGGCATCAGTAAACTGACACAACCACTCAACAGTCTGAGGCCAATCCCGGCATCTCCAAACTAACCCACACATAGCCAACACAGACGACCATACCCTCGAAGAGAAGAAGCACTGGAAGAAAAGATTATCAATGTCCTCACTTGAACAACCACAGAGAATACAACGCGAGCAAATAGAGATACCAAACCTCATCAAACTATCCTGAGTACAAAGGCCTCACTGAATAGACATCCAAAGTAAAAAGGAATGGCGGGGAATAGCCTTCCGTAACCAAACAACTCGAAACCAATGCAGCAAGGTTCCCCTTGTCCGCATGGCATTCCAAGCACTATCCACAGAAAATCTCCCACTCCTATCATCCTCCCAAACCAGCTCATCATCCCTCATACTAGAAGGAGACGGAAGATGGGACTGAGCCAAATCAACAAGGGCAGCAGACCTAGAAGGGGGCCAACGCCAAGAAGAATCAAAGATAATGGAAGCAACTGTAGCCATCCTATCCAAGCCAGAGTCATAAATCACTCTCTCACCCAACGTGTCCACAATCGAGCCCAAAGGATGCCAATAATCAAACCACAATAAAATCTTCTCACCATTCCCAATCCTAACTCTCATCCGCCACCGGGACCAGGAACGAAGCTCCAAGATCTTACGCCAACTCCAAGAGCAATCTGTAGGACAAGGCACCTCCCAAAAACTTCTCCCCCTCAACAAATAAGAATGAACCCAATTCGACCAAGAAGAAACCTGGCCAGAACAAAGAAACCAAATGTGCTTAACAATAGCCGCTCTATTCCAAGTATCCAAACTCTTAATCCCCAGCCCCCCTCCTTTAGAGGTAAACAAACTTTACTCCAAGCCACTCTCGCCCCAGAAGAGGTGAGCGCGCTACCCTTCCAAAGGAAAGACCGTAGAATCGTCTACACCTTCCTAATAACAGACTTAGGAAGAATAAATAAGGAAAACCAATAAACTTGAATGGAAAACAAAACAGACTTAATGAGCTGAAGCTGTCCCGCATAAGAGAGAAACTTACTACTCCAACTCTTAGCACACATGACAATACGATCCACAAGAGAAGCACAATCTGAGGCCCGGAGTTTAGTAGAAATCAAAGGGACTCCCAAGTACCGCACTGGAAGAATCCCAACTTGGAACCCCAAAACATGACGCAGTTGGCCTGAAGGGTAGAAGAGATACCAGAGGAGAAGAAAAGACTTTTAGCTGGATTCGGGATTAAACCTGATAAACCACTGAACTGCCCGAGACAATCCTTGATCAAGGAAACCGAGGAAGCATCCGCTTTACAAAAAATCATAAGGTCATCCGCAAAGCAAAGATGAGTAAGACGGTCCTTAGAACACCGCCAGTGGAACTTAAAACCCTGATTAAGAGCCATATTACGAAGAAGACCTGACAGAACTTCCATAGCCAAAACAAAGAGATAAGGAGACATAGGATCACCTTGTCGCAACCCACGACCCCCAGAGAAAAAACCATGCAACTCTCCATTAATAGACACAGAAAACCTAGTAGAAGTCATACACTCCTGAATCCAACCCACCATCCTCTCTGGCATACCAACAGTCCGCAAAACCTCAACCAAGAAATCCCAACGAACAGAGTCATAAGCTTTCATCAAGTCAATCTTAAGAGCACATCTCGGGGAACCACCAGTCCGGTGATAATTCCGAACCAATTCCTGACACAAAAGAATATTGTCGCTGATACGCCTACCCGCAACAAAAGCAGATTGATTATGACTGATCACAGAAGGAAGGATAACCTTGATCCTATTCGCAATAAGCTTAGAAATGCACTTGTAAATAGTATTGCAACAAGAAATAGGCCTATAATCCTTAACCTGGGAAGGGTTGGGAATCTTAGGAATCAGAGCAATAGAAGTAGCATTAACCTGCCTCAAGAGACGCCCAGAGGAAAAGAAAGAGTGAATAGCACAAAGGACATCATTCCCTACAATGTTCCAAGACTTCTTAAAGAAACCCGAATTAAACCCATCTGGGCCTGGAGCTTTATTGTCCTTCAACGCGAACAAGACAGCCTTAATCTCCTCATCCGAAACCTCCCGGGTAAGAGTCTCACTCTGCTCAGCAGTCACATGTCTAGTAATAGCAGATTGAAGGGCCACCCTATCAAAATCCTGCTGACCTTGCTGGGGACCCAAAAGGGTCTCAAAAAAAGAAACAATCTCATCTCTAACCAAAACATCTTCCTCCACACGGGTCCCATCCTCCTTAGTGATAGAAGTAATCTTGCTACGACCGTGAAAACTCTTCATAGCAGTAAAGAAGAATTTAGTATTCTGATCCCCAAGGTTAAGCCACTGAACACGAGATTTCTGTCTATTGAAGCCTTCCTCAGCCCGACTCATGTCTCCATACCGTAACGAAAGACTAGCTTCTTCAGCTAACAGAGCAAGGTCACTAGGGTACTCCTGTAAAGCACACTGCACTCTATCCAACTCCTTCCTAATCTCCAAAACTCGACACGGAATCTTAGAGAAATGCTCAACATTAAACTTCTTCAAGGCCAACTTAACACTCTTCAGCTTACAACATAAACGGAACATCGGAGTACCATGAACATCAATATCCCACGCCCTAGCCACAACAGAGAGAAAATCAGGATGATCAACCCAAAAATCAAAGAATTTGAAGGGAATTTTCCTCTTAGGGAGCTCTGCAAGCTTAACTACCATAGGAGAATGATCAGAAATCCGAGGGGGAAGAAAGCGGGCAGAAGAACCCGGGAAGAGACACTCCCAAGAAGAATTAACAAGAACACGGTCCAACTTACGCCAAATAGGAGACTGAATCTGCTTATTAAACCAAGTAAACTGACAACCAGAGAACTGAAGATCATCCAACCCAGCCTGACCCAAACAGCAGCCCAAATCGTCTTTCCAAGCCGGCCAAGCCACAGACCCACCCCAATGCTCAATCGGAGAGCGGATGGCATTGAAGTCTCCCAAAACAAGCCACGGAGAGTCATCAAAAACACTACCACTAGAAATCAGGTCAGCCCAAAGCTCCCGACGCTTCTCGTAGTCACACTCACCATAAACCACCGAAACTACACAATTCCACATCCCAGAAATATGAGACACACTACAATGAATAACTTGAGCTGAAGAGTGAATAATGCTAACATCAATGTCACTAGGGTTCCAACATACCCAGATACGACCAAACGGGCTAATATCAGAGTGGCAAAAAAACTTCCATGAAGGATTAATCGCACGAGAGACATTCACAAAATTAACCTCCTTAACCTTGGTTTCAACTAAACCACACAACGAGAGCTTCTCATCACAAAGAAACCTCCTAACTTCAGCATGTTTTAATGGGTCATTGAGACCCCGAATGTTCCAACAACCAAAAACCATTAAAACAGAGAAGATTAGAGCCAAACCAAACAAATCAGCGCCGACGACCCCCCCTAGGGGACTGCCGTTTCTGACTTCTCTTACCACCAGAACCCTTTCTAGATTTGTTACCATAAGCCAATTTCTTGATCTCCAGAGAGTCAATGGCCTTATTAGCCAAACTGTTAACAATGGGAGTGGGCGAATCATAAGCTCCAGAAGGCGGGCACTCAGCTAAAACAGACTTAGGAAGATCCTCGACAAGATGTGAAGAAGCAAGGGAACACTCACCTTCCATATTTCCCTCTGCCTTCACCAAAACTGTCTCAGAAGGAACCACAGACAAAAGAGGAGTAACCAGAGCCGAATCCAACCCAATAGAAGAGCACTCACCCAAAACAAGAGTCTTGTCAGAGGAAACAACCTGAATCACATCACCGCTCGAGCTAACAGGAGTGGTCACAGACGCTCCCTTGCCTTTCTTCTTCTTAGTGACCGGGATCCAGACACCCTTCTGATCCTTAATAGTGTCAACCATAGCAACTTTATCCATAGACGGAATAGATGGCTTGGGAATCCAGGACTGAGAAGGTTTACTAACCTCCTTACTATGAGCCTTTTTAGGGCAAGAATTCACCGAATGGCCAAAAACTTCACAAGTGGAACATTTCACAGGAACCCATTCAAACTCAACCCTAATAGGTACCCTAGTACCATTGGGATATTGGAAAATAATCTCCTCGACAAGGGGGTTCCGAGCGTCAATCTCAACACAAACACGAGCGAAACTGAGCCGTTTCCTGGAAAGGGTAATATGGTCAGCATTGAGAGGTCTCCCAACTGCACTAGCCACACAACTAATCCCTTTCGCCGTCCATGAAGCAAAAGGCAGATCAAAGAGTCTGATCCAGACCGGAACCTTGAACAGGTCCTCCTTAGTCAAAGATAAGCCAGGATGCCAAAGTTTGAGAACCAACGGTCTATTAGCCATATGCCAAGGGGCTCCGTCCAACACCACACTAGCCTCTTGAAGGCTATTAAATCTAAACAAAAAGAAACCATTATTGGAGGTTAGAACCTCTAGTAAACCAAGCCTCCCCCATAACTTGTGCGCAATAGAGTTGACAGTTTGAAAAGGGAGTCTTTTACCCACAAAGTAACCAACTAATGTACTCCGCCAATACACACTACCTTCTTCAATAACTTCAGCAGGGGGCACACTATAACCTTACCATCAATAACATTTGGTTGGACATAATGTAGTGCAGTTGAAAAACTTGACGAATCAAAAGGATCAACTCCTTTAGGTCCATTCAACACATTAGCATAACTTTTAGGACAAGCAGAATTACCCCCCAATGCTACTGCAGGAGACTCAGTGGCAACAGACACAACAACCTGACTCACACTCAAAGCATCACCATACTCACTTACGCCTGTCAATTGGACAGCATTCTGCCCCAAAGCAACACCATTAACAGTCCTTGCATCAAGTACTGCCACTGCCGAGGACATCAACTCCTCACCAACAGGTATCCCAGCAACACCACGGCCAGAAACTACATCCGGTTGTGAACCATTCACAATAACATCACCAATCTCACTAACCCCTGACAACTGGACAGCATTCTGCCCCAAAGCAACACCATTAACAGTCCCTGCATCAAACACTGCCACTGCCGAGGACATCAACTCCTCACCAACAGGTATCCCAGCAACACCACGGCCAGAAACCACAACCGGTTGTGAACCATTCACAATAACATCACCAATCTCACTAACGCCTGTCAACTGGACAGCATTCTGCCCCAAAGCAACACTATTAACAGTCCCCACATCAAACAAAATTGCCACTGCCGATGACTTCAACTCCTCAAAAACAGGTTTCCCAACAACTCCATGGCCAGAAACCACTACCGGCTGTGAACCATTTTCCAAAAAAACAGAATCTACCACACTCACTGCAGCACCACCAACCAACACAGAAGAACCAACCCCAACAAGACAGTCAACAGAACCAGGAGAAGAAATCACACATGATGACTTACCGAGAACAAGATCATCAGTTCCCGAAGAAATCAGATGCCGAGAAACACAGGGCTGAGAAGACGGAGTCAAGGACATCGACGCCGATGAAGACAGCCCGGACGGAGAAACATGGGACAAAATGCCAGGAACCACAGGCTGAGCAGTACCGACAGTCACGGAAACACCACGAGAAGCAAGGCCCAACCCAGGACCAGACGCCTGAGCGCACACTAAGGCACCAACCGAAGAACAAGGAGCAAGAGAGCTCACCGGATCCGACGAAGAACCAGAGAGCACTGAACGAGAAGTTTCAACAGATGAAGGAACATATGGAGCCATACGGTCAATAGATCTGACGGCCAACCGACCCCCCACAGAACGACGGGGCCCCAAAGTCATCAAACTAGAAACCGGCATTGGCTAAACAGAACAAAAATGAGGGAGGAGGGAACGAGAGCATAGGTAAGGAGAGGTCACAGCAGGACGGAGAACAAGGAAAAGAGGAGGGCGAAACTAAAAAAAACAAGTGTGTAACCGATTTGGTAGAAGACCAAAAGAGATTAAGGCTCATGGCGAACAAAGATGGGAATCGCCGAGAGGGAAGGGAAAGTTGAGAGCGTGAGGCATCGGATCTGAAACATTTAAGATGAAGCCAAGCAATTTCGAGATGAAGCTTTCATTAGATTTGTTATCTTTGCCTGTTGATGAGCATGCAGGGCTAGATGGAAAAAGGAAAGCCGATTTGGTGTAGCATATACATTTTTTTTGGATAAGGTAAGTATTATAACCAAAAGAAAACTATACAAGAGCAAAGGGGCATCCCCCAGGATCTAGAGAGGACAAGCCCTCCTAGAAGAAAGCCAAACGGCTACAATAGATCAACTAAAGATGTCATCGGGCAAGTGCCACGAAAGGTGAAGCCATTTATTGTCATAAGATGGAGTCACCTTACGTAAAGAACTAATACGATTCCGAACATCAAAAACAATATCATATAGAAGAACAGAAACTGGCCTAAGAGGCATATCATGAGTGCGAGCATTCCTCTCCCTCCATATATGGTAAACTGACGCTGCAAAGGACAGACGAACCAGAAGATGATATAAAGAGGCACCAGAGAACTGACAAAGCCACTCAACAGTTTGGCGCCAATCTCGACAGCTCCAGTCTAAACCACACATGGCTAGCACAGACGACCAAACCCTCAAAGAAAAGAGGCACTGAAAAAAAAGATGATCGATGTCCTCACTCGAACAACCACAAAGGATACACCGCGAGCAAGAGGATATACCAAATTTCATTAGACTGTCCTGAGTACACAGGCCTCCCTGAATGGACATCCAAAGAAGAAAAGAATGGCGGGGAATAGATTTCCGGAACCATACAACTCGGGACCAGGCATCTCGGGTCTCCTCGACCTCAAAGCATTCCAGGCACAATCCACAGAAAATTTCCCATGTCTATCATCTTCCCAAACCAGCATATCCTCCCTCAACTAGAAGGAGACGGAAGGTGAGTCTGAGCCAGATCAACAAGAGCAGCAGATCTAGAAGGGGGCCAATGCCAAGCAGAATCAGAGATAATGGAAGCAACTTTCGCCATCCTATCCAAGCCAGAATCATAAATCACTCTCTCGCCCAATGAGTACTCAATCGGGCCTACAGGATGCCAATTATCAACCAAACAATAAAGTCGACTCGCCATTCCCAATACACACTCTCATCCGCCGACGGGACACAAGAACGAAGCTCCAAAATCTTACGCCAACTCCAAGAGCAATCAGAAGGACGAGGATCTCCCAAAAACTTCTCCCCCTCAGTAAATAAGAGTAAACCCAAGTAGACCAAGAAGAAACCTGACCAGAACAGAGAAACCAAATATGCTTGACAATAGCTGCTCTATTCCAAGCTTCCAGACTCTTTATACCCAGACCCCCCTCCTTAAGAGGTAAACAAATTTGCTCCAAGCTACTCTAGCCCCAGTAGTGATAAGCGCACTACCCTTCCAAAGGAAGGAACGAAGGATAGTCTCCACCTTCCTAATCACAGACTTAGGAAGAATAAATAAAGAAGACCAATAAACTTGAATGGAGAACAAAACAGACTTATAAGCTGGAGCCGACCAGCATAAGAGAGAAACTTACAACTCCAATTTAGCACGCATAACAATACGATCCACAAGAGAAGCACAGTCAGAGGCCCTAAGTTTAGCATATACATGAGAAAGCAAGATAGCAAATACAACGAAAGAATGAGCAATATGCTTCTCATGCTAATAAGGGAAGAAAGCGTGTGGTATTTCAGCCTGGAGATTGGGTTTGGGTACACATGCGCAAGGAGAGATTTCCTGATCAACGTAAATCTAAGCTACAACCGAGAGGGGATGGTCCATTTCAAGTCTTGGAACAGATTAATGACAATGCATACAAGCTGGATTTACAAGGTAAGTATAATGTGTCTGCTACATTTAATGTTTCTGACTTAACTCCTTTTGATGCAGGTACAGATTCAAGGTCGAATCCTTTTCAAGAGGGAGGGGATGACATGATCCAGGCCGACAACAAAGCAAAAGACCCATTACAAGTACCAGAAGGGCCAATTATGAGGCAGAGGACCAAAAGACTTAGAGAAGCAATGGCGGGATAAGTTCAGAGTTTTATGGCCGATTGCAACAAACAAATAGAGACGCATGTGGGCTTCAATAGAGAGGGCTCAAAGCCACTTCACTTGGCCCAAATTAGTTTTGAAAGAAGCTTCACAGGCCTTTGAAGACTGAAGACATTGGTATTTTTGTAATTTAGCCTTTAGGGGCATGGTTGTCTTTATGCCTTTAGGGTTTCTCTTTGTAACACTATTTAAGCTTTCTTCCTTTTTCATTTTCAAAACAATCAACAAATTTGAGAGAATATTACAGCTGTATGCTTTCTGGCTAAGGCCAAATTTTTGTAAGGGAGGGATTCCCCTTTTCAAGTTAAAATCGACTTATCTAAGTTTGGCAAACTTAGTGGCGTCTCCATTGCTAGCAAAACACTACAAGGAATCATCTTAAAGGTTCTCAAGGGCAAGTTCTTTGTGGGTATTCTTTGAAGAGTTTTGTTCCTATAAAATCAAATTCGCGGTTTTTGAGGTTTGCTTGGATTTCGAATCCAAGTGGGTTTCTTGTCATAGACCGATATGAAGGCCGGTATGGACACTGATATGAAACTAGCCTGGTTCCAGAAGTTGTGTCTAGTGTATTTTAACATCGATATGTCGTATAAGACCGATATGCCGGTCACAGGCAATTAAAAAAAGGCAAAAAACACTTAAGAAACACAAAAATCAACAAAAACCAAGAATCAAGATGAATTGGTATCTTGATGACCAAATAAACACAATAAATACTAAATGAAAAACACAAAGTAAAGATAGAAAAATCAGACCTTGGAACCCTAAGCTCTGATACCAAATGATGTGAAACTCACTTTGTAACACTATTTAAGCTTTCTTTCTTTTTCATTTTGAAAACAATCAACGAATTTGAGAGAATATTACAGCTTTATGCTTTTTGGCTATGGCCAAATTCTTGTAAGGGAGGGATTCCCCTTTTCAAGTTAAAATCGACTTATCTAAGTTTGGCAAACTTAGTGGCGTCTCCATTGCTAGCAAAACACTACAAGGAATCATCTTAAAGGTTCTCAAGG
This sequence comes from Zanthoxylum bungeanum, assembly GCA_019454045.1. Classification (NCBI taxonomy): domain Eukaryota; kingdom Viridiplantae; phylum Streptophyta; class Magnoliopsida; order Sapindales; family Rutaceae; genus Zanthoxylum; species Zanthoxylum bungeanum. The sequence continues at coordinate 30,647 of SKCR01037009.1, read as the reverse complement.
GCAAGTTCTTTGTGGGTATTCTTTGTGGCCTTGGAAGAGTTTTGTTCCTACAAAATCAAATTCGCGGTTCTTGGGGTTTGCTTGGATTTCGAATCCAAGTGGGTTTCTTGTCATAGACCGATATGAAAGCCGGTATGGACACTGATATGAAACTAGCCTGGTTCCAGAAGCTGTGTCTAGTGTATTTTAACATCGATATGTCGTATAAGACCGATATGCCGGTCACAGGCAATTAAAAAAAGGCAAAAAACACTTAAGAAACACAAAAATCAACAAAAACCAAGAATCAAGATGAATTGGTATCTTGATGACCAAATAAACACAATAAATACTAAATGAAAAACACAAAGTAAAGATAGAAAAATCGGACCTTGGAACCCTAAGCTCTGATACCAAATGATGTGAAACTCACTTTGTAACACTATTTAAGCTTTCTTTCTTTTTCATTTTGAAAACAATCAACGAATTTGAGAGAATATTACAGCTTTATGCTTTTTGGCTATGGCCAAATTCTTGTAAGGGAGGGATTCCCATTTTCAAGTTAAAATCGACTTATCTAAGTTTGGCAAACTTAGTGGCGTCTCCATTGCTAGCAAAACACTACAAGGAATCATCTTAAAGGTTCTCAAGGGCAAGTTCTTTGTGGGTATTCTTTGTGGCCTTGGAAGAGTTTTGTTCCTACAAAATCAAATTCGCGTTCTTGGGGTTTGCTTGGATTTCGAATCCAAGTGGGTTCTTGTCATAGACCGATATGAAGGCCGGTATGGACACTGATATGAAACTAGCCTGGTTCCAGAAGCTGTGTCTAGTGTATTTTAACATCGATATGTCGTATAAGACCGATATGCCGGTCAAAGGCAATTAAAAAAAGGCAAAAAACACTTAAGAAACAAAAAAATCAACAAAAACCAAGAATCAAGATGAATTGGTATCTTGATGACCAAATAAACACAATAAATACTAAATGAAAAACACAAAGTAAAGATAGAAAAATCAGACCTTGGAACCCTAAGCTCTGATACCAAATGATGTGAAACTCACTTTGTAACACTATTTAAGCTTTCTTTCTTTTTTTTTGAAAACAATCAACGAATTTGAGAGAATATTACAGCTTTATGCTTTTTGGCTATGGCCAAATTCTTGTAAGGGAGGGATTCCCCTTTTCAAGTTAAAATCGACTTATCTAAGTTTGGCAAACTTAGTGGCGTCTCCATTGCTAGCAAAACACTACAAGGAATCATCTTAAAGGTTCTCAAGGGCAAGTTCTTTGTGGGTATTCTTTGTGGCCTTGGAAGAGTTTTGTTCCTACAAAATCAAATTCGCGGTTCTTGGGGTTTGCTTGGATTTCGAATCCAAGTGGGTTTCTTATCATAGACCGATATGAAGGCCGGTATGGACACTGATATGAAACTAGCCTGGTTCCAGAAGCTGTGTCTAGTGTATTTTAACATCGATATGTCGTATAAGACCGATATGCCGGTCACAGGCAATTAAAAAAAGGCAAAAAACACTTAAGAAACACAAAAATCAACAAAAACCAAGAATCAAGATGAATTGGTATCTTGATGACCAAATAAACACAATAAATACTAAATGAAAAACATAAACTAAAGATAGAAAAATCGGACCTTGGAACCCTAAGCTCTGATACCAAATGATGTGAAACTCACTTTGTAAAACTATTTGAGCTTTCTTTCTTTTTCATTTTGAAAACAATCAACGAATTTGAGAGAATATTACAACTTTATGCTTTTTGGCTATGGCCAATTCTTTCTTGAAGGGAGCTCGTTTGATTCTCATTTTCAATTAAAATCGACTTATCTAAGTTTGACAACTTAGTGGCGTCTCCATTGCTAGCAAAACACTACAAGGAATCATCTTAAAGGTTCTCAAGGGCAAGTTCTTTGTGGGTATTCTTTGTGGCCTTGGAAGAGTTTTGTTCCTACAAAATCAAATTCGCGGTTCTTGGGGTTTGCTTGGATTTCGAATCCAAGTGGTTTTTTGTCATAGACCGATATGAAGCCGATGGACACTGATATGAAACTATGGTTCCAGAAAACTGCTGTTCCAGAAGCTGTGTCTAGTGTATTTTAACATCGATATGTCGTATAAGACCGATATGCCGGTCACAGGCAATTAAAAAAAGGCAAAAAACACTTAAGAAACACAAAAATCAAAAAAACCAAGAATCAAGATGAATTGGTATCTTGATGACCAAATAAACACAATAAATACTAAATGAAAAACACAAAGTAAAGATAGAAAAATCAGACCTTGGAACCCTAAGCTCTGATACCAAATGATGTGAAACTCACTTTGTAACACTATTTAGCTTTCTTTCTTTTCTTTTTCATTTTGAAAACAATCAACGAATTTGGAGAATATTACACAGCTTTATGCTTTTTGGCTATGGCCAAATTCTTGTAAGGGAGGGATTCCCCTTTTCAAGTTAAAATCGACTATCTAAGTTTGGCAAACTTAGTGGCGTCTCCATTGCTAGCAAAACTACAAAGGAATCATCTTAAAGGTTCCCAAGAGCAAGTTCTTTGTGGGTATTCTTTGTGGCCTTGGAAGAGTTTTGTTCCTACAAAATCAAATTCGCGGTTCTTGGGGTGTGCTTTCTTGTCATAAACCGATATGAAGGCCGGTATGGACACTGATATGAAACTGGCCTGGTTCCAGAAGTTGTTTCTAGTGTATTTTAACATCGATATGTCGTATAAGACCGATATGCCGGTCACAGGCAATTAAAAAAAGGCAAAAAACACTTAAGAAACATAAAAATCAACAAAAACAAGAATCAAGATGAATTGGTATCTTGATGACCAAATAAACACAATAAATACTAAATGAAAAACACAAAGTAAAGATAGAAAAATCGGACCTTGGAACCCTAAGCTCTGATACCAAATGATGTGAAACTCACTTTGTAACACTATTTAAGCTTTCTTTCCTTTTCATTTTGAAAACAATCAACGAATTTGAGAGAATATTACAGCTTTATGCTTTTTTGCTATGGCCAAATTCTTGTAAGGGAGGGATTCCCCTTTTCAATTTAAAATCGACTTATCTAAGTTTGGCAAACTTAGTGGCGTCTCCATTGCTAGCAAAACACTACAAGGAATCATCTTAAAGGTTCTCAAGGGCAAGTTCTTTGTGGGTATTCTTTGTGGCCTTGAAGAGTTTTGTTCCTACAAAATCAATAAATTGCGGTTCTTGGGGTTTGCTTGGATTTCGAATCCAAGTGGGTTTCTTATCATAGACCGATATGAAGGCCGGTATGGACACTGATATGAAACTAGCCTGGTTCCAGAAGCTGTGTCTAGTGTATTTTAACATCGATATGTCGTATAAGACCGATATGCCGGTCACAGGCAATTAAAAAAAGGCAAAAAACAATTAAGAAACACAAAAATCACAAAAAAACCAAGAATCAAGATGAATTGGTATCTTGATGACCAAATAAACACAATAAATACTAAATGAAAAACACAAAGTAAAGATAGAAAAATCAGACCTTGGAACCCTAAGCTCTGATACCAAATGATGTGAAACTCACTTTGTAACACTATTTAAGCTTTCTTTCTTTTTCATTTTGAAAACAATCAACGAATTTGAGAGAATATTACAGCTTTATGCTTTTTGGCTATGGGCAAATTCTTGTAAGGGAGGGATTCCCATTTTCAAGTTAAAATCGACTTATCTAAGTTTGGCAAACTTAGTGGCGTCTCCATTGCTAGCAAAACACTACAAGGAATCATCTTAAAGGTTCTCAAGGGCAAGTTCTTTGTGGGTATTCTTTGTGGCCTTGGAAGAATTTTGTTCCTACAAAATCAAATTCGCGGTTCTTGGGGTTTGCTTGGATTTCGAATCCAAGTGGGTTTCTTGTCATAGACCGATATGAAGGCCGGTATGGACACTGATATGAAACTAGACTGGTTCCAGAAGCTATTTCTAGTGTATTTTAACATCGATATGTCGTATAAGACCGATATGCCGGTCATAGGCAATTAAAAAAAGGCAAAAAACACTTAAGAAACACAAAAACCAACAAAAACCAAGAATCAAGATGAATTGGTATCTTGATGACCAAATAAACACAATAAATACTAAATGAAAAACACAAAGTAAAGATAGAAAAATCAGACCTTGGAACCCTAAGCTCTGATACCAAATGATGTGAAACTCACTTTGTAACACTATTTAAGCTTTCTTTCTTTTTCATTTTGAAAACAATCAACGAATTTGAGAGAATATTACAGCTTTATGCTTTTTGGCTATGGCCAAATTCTGTAAGGGAGGGATTCCCCTTTTCAAGTTAAAATCGACTTATCTAAGTTTGGCAAACTTAGTGGCGTCTCCATTGCTAGCAAAACACTACAAGGAATCATCTTAAAGGTTCTCAAGGGCAAGTTTTTGTGGGTATTCTTTGTGGCCTTGGAAGAGTTTTTTCCTAAAAAATCAAATTCGCGGTTCTTGGGGTTTGCTTGGATTTCGAATCCAAGTGGGTTTCTTGTCATAGACCGATATGAAGGCCGGTATGGACACTGATATGAAACTAGCCTGGTTCCAGAAGCTGGTCTAGTGTATTTTAACATCGATATGTCGTATAAGACCGATATGCCGGTCACATGGCAATTAAAAAAAGGCAAAAAACACTTAAGAAAAACACAAAAATCAACAAAAACCAAGAATCAAGATGAATTGGTATCTTGATGACCAAATAAACACAATAAATACTAAATGAAAAACACAAAGTAAAGATAGAAAAATCAGACCTTGGAACCCTAAGCTCTGATACCAAATGATGTGAAACTCACTTTGTAACACTATTTAAGCTTTTTCTTTTTTTCATTTTGAAAACAATCAACGAATTTGAGAGAATATTACAGCTTTATGCTTTTTGGCTATGGCCAAATTCTTGTAAGGGAGGGATTCCCCTTTTCAAGTTAAAATCGACTTATCTAAGTTTGGCAAACTTAGTGGCGTCTCCATTGCTAGCAAAACACTACAAGGAATCATCTTAAAGGTTCTCCAGGGCAAGTTCTTTGTGGGTATTCTTTGTGGCCTTGGAAGAGTTTTGTTCCTACAAAATCAAATTCGCGGTTCTTGGGGTTTGCTTGGATTTCGAATCCAAGTGGGTTTCTTGTCATAGACTGATATGAAGGCCGGTATGGACACGATGATGATGAAACTAGCCTGGTTCCAGAAGTTGTGTCTAGTGTATTTTAACATGATATGTCGTATAAGACCGATATGCCGGTCACAGGCAATTAAAAAAAGGCAAAAAAACAAAAAACACTTAAGAAAAACACAAAAATCAACAAAAACCAAGAATCAAGATGAATTGGTATCTTGATGACCAAATAAACACAATAAATACTAAATGAAAAACACAAAGTAAATATAGAAAAATCAGACCTTCGAACCCTAAGCTCTGATACCAAATGTTGTGAAACTCACTTTGTAACACTATTTAAGTTTTCTTTCTTTTTCATTTTGAAAACAATCAACGAATTTGAGAGAATATTACAGCTTTATGCTTTTTGGCTATGGGCAAATTCTTGTAAGGGAGGGATTCCCATTTTCAAGTTAAAATCGACTTATCTAAGTTTGGCAAACTTAGTGGCGTCTCCATTGCTAGCAAAACACTACAAGGAATCATCTTAAAGGTTCTCAAGGGCAAGTTCTTTGTGGGTATTCTTTGTGGCCTTGGAAGAGTTTTGTTCCTACAAAATCAAATTCGCGGTTCTTGGGGTTTGCTTGGATTTCGAATCCAAGTGGGTTCTTGTCATAGACCGATATGAAGGCTGGTATGGACACTGATATGAAACTAGCCTGTTCCAGAAGCTGTGTCTAGTGTATTTTAACATCGATATGTCGTATAAGACCGATATGTCGGTCACAGGCAATTAAAAAAAGGAAAAAAACACTTAAGAAACATAAAAATCAACAAAAACCAAGAATCAAGATGAATTGGTATCTTGATGACCAAATAAACACAATAAATACTAAATGAAAAACACAAAGTAAAGATAGAAAAATCAGACCTTGGAACCCTAAGCTCTGATACCAAATGATGTGAAACTCACTTTGTAACACTATTTAAGCTTTCTTTCCTTTTCATTTTGAAAACAATCAACGAATTTGAGAGAATATTACAGCTTTATGCTTTTTGGCTATGGCCAAATTCTTGTAAGGGAGGGATTCCCCTTTTCAATTTAAAATCGACTTATCTAAGTTTGGCAAACTTAGTGGCGTCTCCATTGCTAGCAAAACACTACAAGAAATCATCTTAAAGGTTCTCAATGGCAAGTTCTTTGTGGGTATTCTTTGTGGCCTTGGAAGAGTTTTGTTCCTACAAAATCAAATTCGCGGTTCTTGGGGTTTGCTTGGATTTCGAATCCAAGTGGATTTCTTATCATAGACCGATATGAAGGCCGGTATGGACACTGATATGAAACTAGCCTGGTTCCAAAAGCTTTGTCTAGTGTATTTTAACATCGATATGTCGTATAAGACCGATATGCCGGTCACAGGCAATTAAAAAAAGGCAAAAAACAATTAAGAAACACAAAAATCAACAAAAACCAAGAATCAAGATGAATTGGTATCTTGATGACCAAATAAACACAATAAATACTAAATGAAAAACACAAAGTAAAGATAGAAAAATCAGACCTTGGAACCCTAAGCTCTGATACCAAATGATGTGAAACTCGCTTTGATGATTAGGCCAAGCAAACCCCTCGCAACGGATAGATCCCCAAGAGCCGCGAATTTGATTTTGTAGAAACAAAATCCTTCCAAGACCACAAAGAAGACCCACAAAGAACTTATCTTTGAGAACCCTTAAGATGTTTCCTTATAGTGTTATGCTAGCACGGAGACGCCACCAAAGTTACCATGCCTTAGATAAGTCAAAGCCGAAACAAAGGGGAATCCCTCTCGGATTAAGGATTTGGAAACTTGGAGTAGAGCATCTGTTGTCAAGCATTTATGAGATTTAGGATTGGGAATGGTGAAAATGTCTTGATGTGGCTTGATAATTGGCATCTACTAGGTCCGATTGTGGATACACTAGGTGAGAGGGTCATTTATGACTCTAGCCTGGATAGGATGGCTACAGTGTCAGCTATTATCACAGACTCTTCTTGGCGATAGGCTGATGAGTTTCAGTATTTCTGCTTGCTCAAGATGGAATGCCTTCTCATCATTCCCAATCCTAAATCTCATCCTCCGACGAGCCCAGGATCGAAGCTCCAAAATCTTCCGCCAGCTCCACGAACAATCTCCAAGACACGACACCTCCCAAAAGCTACGCCCACGCAACAGGTAAGACTGAACCCAATTCGACAAAGAAGAGACCTGACCAGAGCAAAAAACCCAAAAATGCTTAACAATAGCCGCTCTATTCCAAGTTTCCAAACTCTTAATCCTCAAACCCCCTTCTTTCAATGGCAAACAAACTCTACACCAAGCCACCTTCGCCCCTAAGGAAGTAAGATCACTACCATTCCATAGGAAAGATCTGAGAGTCATCTCAACCTTCCTAATAACAGATTTATGAAGAATGAATAAGGAGGACCAATAAACTTGAATGGAGAATAAAACAGACATAATAAGTTGAAGCCGCCCCGTATACGAAAGAAACCTACTACTCCAACTCTTGGCACGCCCAATAATACGTGCCAAAGCTTAGTAGAAGTCACCCCGCATACGAAAGGGAAGCACAGTCTGAGGCCCGAAGCTTAGTAGAAATCAAGGGAACTCCCAAATAGTGCACTGGAAGCACACCCTCTTGGAAACCCAAAACATGAAGTAACCGATCCTTAAGAGTAGGGGAAATACTGGAGGAAAAAAGATGACTCTTTGCTAATTCGGAACCAAACCCGATAAGCCCATAAACTACCGAAGATAATCCCTTGATCAAAGAGACCGAGGAAGGATCCGCCTTATAAAAATCATCAGGTCATCCGTAAAAAAAGATGTGTGAGACGGTCCTTTGAACAACGCCAATGAAACTTGAAACCTCAGTCATGAAACATATTCTGAAGTAAACCCATGAGAACTTCCATAGCCAAAACAAAAGGATAAAGAGACATAGGATCACCCTGACGCAAACCACGACCCCCTGAGAAAAAACCATCCAGCTCTACATTTTTTTTTGGATAAGGTAAGTATTATAACCAAAGAAAACTATACAAAGAGCAAAGGGGCATACCCCAGGCACTAGAGAGGACAGGCCCTCCTAGAAAAAAGCCAATAAGCTACAAAGCCAAAAGGCTACAAAAGAATCAACAAAAGATGTCCTCGGGAAGGTGCCACGAAAGGTGAAGCCATTTATTGTCATAAGATGGATTTACCTTACGTAAGGAGCTAACACGATTCCTAACATCAAAAGCAATATCATAAAGAAGAGCAGAAACAGGCCGAAGAGGCATATCATGAGTGCGAGCATTCCTCTCCCTCCAAATATGGTAGACCGACGCTGCAAAAGACAGACGAACCAGAAGATGACATAAAGAGGCTCCGGAGAACTGACAAACCCACCCAACAGTCTGACACCAATCTCGGCAACTCCAATCTAACCCACACATGGCCAGCACAGACGACCAGACCCTAGAAGAATAGAGGCACTGGAAGAAAAGATGATCAATATCCTCACTCGAACAACCACAGAGAATACACCGAGAGCACGCAGAGATGCCAAATCTCATCAGACTGTCCTGAGTACAAAGGCCACCCTGAATAGACATCCAAAGAAGAAAGGAATGACGGGGAATTGCCTTCCGGAACCAAACTACACGAGACCAATGCAACTGGGGTTTCCTAGCCCTCATGGCATTCCAGGCACTATCCACAGAGAATCTTCCGTTTGTATCCTCCTCCCAAACCAGCATATCCTCCCTCAAACTAGAAGGAGACGGAAGATGAGACTGAGCCAAATCAATAAGAGCAGCAGATCTAGATGGGGGCCATTGCCAAGCAGAATCGGCGATAATGGATGCAACTGTAGCCATTCTATCCAAACCAGAATCATAAATCACTCTCTCGCCCAACGTGTCCACAATCGGGCCAACAGGATGCCAATAATCAAACCACAGTGACGTCTTCTCACCATTACCAATCCTCACTCTCATCCGCCGACGGGACCAAGAACGAAGCTCCAAGATCTTACGCCAACTCCAAGCGCAATCTGAAGGACAAGGGACCTCCCAAAAATTCTCCCCCGCAACAAATAAGAGTGAACCCAACTCGACCATGAGGAAACCTGGCCAGAACAAAGAAACCAAATATGTTTAACAATAGCCGCTCTATTCTAAGAATCCAAACTCTTTATCCCCAGCCCACCCTCCTGAAAAGGTAAACAAACTTTGCTCCAAGCCACTCTCGCCCCAGAAGAGGTGAGCGCACTACCCTTCCAAAGGAAAGAGCGAAGAATCGTCTCCACCTTCCTAACAACATACTTAGGAAGAATAAATAAAGAAGACCAATAAACTTGAATGGAGAACAAAACTGACTTAATAAGCTGAAGCCGACCTGCATAAGAGAGAAACTTACTACTCCAACTCTTGGCACGCAGAATAATACGATCCACAAGAGAACCACTCCCGAATCCAACCCATCGTCCTCTCTGGAAACCCAATAGTCCTCAAAACCTCAACCATAAAGTCCCAACGAACAGTATCATAAGCCTTCATTAAATCAATCTTGAGAGCACATCTCGGAATCCCACCATTCCGGTGATAATTCCTCACCAGTTCCTAGCATAATAAAATGTTGTTGCTAATACGCTGCCGTAGCAAAAGCAGATTGATTAAGTCCAACACAAAAAATTCGACTAATACAAGAATTATTAGGCTTCAAAACACATCATTGAGTCTATATACATGAAGGCCACGAATTTTGGGGATGTTTTTGTCAAAAAGACAATTTAGACATGGGTTTGAAAAAACGTTGTAGACAACAGAACTTGACGACGCTGTTCTAGACTCGCGGCCTAGTTGGGAGTACGAAATAACATGGAGTCGCCACCCGGTGTGAACCGGGACAAAGATTTAAGGCCGCACTCACCCCTCGCAAGGGAAGACCTCAAACCATTGGGTTCGGAATGGTCCCTTACTTATGCAACTTGTAATGTAAAGATTTATGCAATAATCCAACCAAGCCTATGACATATATTTCCAAGTGCAACACAATCCTAAATTCACATGCTTGAAAGTATAGTTTACATCTAACATACATGAAACCAAATCTTATTGCCAAATTCACATACTCAAAAGTAGGCCTTTGCAACAACAAGCACATAACGTCATAAGAATTCAATCATTCATGTAAATATAAACACAAACAGTCATGGTAACATTTGCATATAATGTAAAGGAAATCAAAATGACGATAAATAACATTGTAAGCACAAACAACTAGAGAGGTAATATAAATGCATAGCGTACAAAGGGGTAACCATATGCTAAGATGGACATGTCGTAATGTGATGCAAGAGGATCTGTTTACCGTCTGCGTTCGTGCAGCATTCGTAGACGCGTTCGAACGGTAAACAGAAGGTTCTCGTTCGGGTAGCGTTCGTAAACGCATTCAAACGGAAATGAAACAGAATGCTCACGTTCGTGTGGCGTTTGTGAACGCGTTCGAACGGAAATGAAACAGAATGCTCACGTTCGTGTGGCGTTTGTGAACGTGTTCGAATGAAAATGAAACAGAAAGCTCACGTTCGTATGGCGTTTGTGAACGCGTTAGAACGGAAATGAGACCTGATACATGATAAGGCAAAATGCATGCGCGTTCGAGTTGCGTTCGTAAACGCGTTCGAACGGGAACAGACCTGATGCATGAAATGAGACGCAATACATAAACAACAAAATAAATGGGCGCGGCGAAGTACTGCCGTAAAGGCGGCCTTTTGGGGCTATTGATCTCTCAAAGAGAGGACCTTTAGACCAACATACTAAGCCCATGCGCGTCGCATCACATCATACATACAAACATAAAGACAATCATATCAAACTAAATATGCCCGATTGAGCGTATCTTGCATTCAAACGGACACACATCAACCGGCGCGACAAAGTATCGTGGTAAAGGGCTTTAAACCCCTCCCCATAGGGGATGTCACATCACACTTACTAAGCCCATGCGCTCGATTGAATCATGCATACAAAGAGTTAAAAGCAATAATATTAAACGTAGTGTGCCCGATTGAACGTATCTCGCATTCAACCGAACACACATCAATCGGTGCGGCAAAGCATCGTGGTGAAGGATTTTAACCCTTCCGATTAGGGGACCTTTCATCGCACTTACTGAGCCCATGCACTCGATTATATCATACACAAATAAGCGGCATACATAATTTAAGTGACGAGAAATAAATAAACCAAAGCAACACAAAACAAGAGAGGGTGCCGTTTACTCAAGTGGTACGTGGAGTTGTATCCCAAGTACAGACCGCACTACCGTCCATTCGGATTCGGCTACAGAATTTACGTCTGGGTTTCCATCCTATATACCACAAGAGACGACACTCTTCCATTCATCCAATACCCACAACACACATCATACACAAACAAGGTTCGACAAATAAGTAAAATACAGTCAAAATAAATAACGAAAGTTACATAAACATGGGTTTGAAAAGTACCCTCAGGTCTAACCTTTTTTGCCAACTTTCAGGCTTGCGTTTCACGGACGTCGGAAAGGTACAACTCCTCAACTTCTTCGGTTCACTGGTTTAGCGTCCTAGCTCACTGCTTTGCTGTTTTGCTTGCGGTTCGAACTCCGTTCTGATCCTGTTCGGCCTCTGTTTTGCTGCTCACTGCTCAGGCCACCTGTTTTGACGTTTCAATGAACTGTTCCAAGTTTGTGTGGGTTCTTAGTGCAGTTGTGTGTGATTATTTTTAAGGATTATGAATGCAGTTTTATGTTACTGTTTTTAAGGTTTTTAAGGACTGTTTTAAGAGGATTTGGGCTGCTGTTTTAAGGTGATTCAAGGGATGTTTAGGCGTGTTTTAGGTGAAGGAGGGGAGTGTTTTGATTCGGCTAAGGAGGGTTATTGCTTGTGGTGGATTCGGCTATGGAGGAGATAGTTAGGGCTCTTTGTTCTCTTTTTGTGTATGTCAAGTGTTTTTTTTTTTGTCTTGGGCGTGTATTAGAGAGAGTCCAGAGAGGAGGTGGCTAGGTTAGTGCATGTTTATATAGAAGAGAGCTAGGGGTTGCCCTTGTCTCACAAGAAAGAGATCTAGTTTCCAAATTATGAGTGATAGGAATGGTATATACAAGATTGAGGGGGGACAAAATATTTTAAATTAGGAAGTCAACTTAATTTAAATTGGTAGATGTCTTATTAGATTAGGAAGTCAAATATATGATTGGCTTTAATTGGTTAGGATTGATTTTAATTAGGCATATCTTATTTTAATTTTAGTATTTGATTATTTAAATTAGGCATGATTTTAGTTTAAGTTGGTAATTGTTTATTTTATGTTTGGTATATGTTTTATTTAATTATTTAATTAATTTAATTATTATCTTATTTAGTTAATGTTTTAATTAATATTTATTTATTTAATTTGGGATGTATTTTATGGGCTTTGGGGGGCTAATTGGGCGGGGTGCGAGGCTAGCAACAAAACCAGGAATACCGACTTCGTTCGAACGCCAATTCGAACGTGGCACGAACGTCCGCAATCTGCCTGACGTTCGAACGCAGTAACGAACGCAGCACCAACGAAGACAGTGAACTTGTGGAATGAACTTGATGACGCACTTATTCTGAATTTCCCCTTCCGACCTCCGTTTCCCGCAATATCCTTAGCTAAAAAGGTAGTGCCTCCAACTGAGACTCATCATCGGGTTTCACATGCGAAAATGCAATGCCTACAAACGTCTATATACATGAAAGCCCCGAATTTTGGTGATATTTTTGTCAAGGAGACAATTTAGACATGGCTTTGAAAAACTTACCATATTTGTTTGATTTTTGTGGTTTTGTTTTTTTTTTTTGGATAAAGCAAGTATATTAACCAAAAATGTACAAAGGCAAAGGGGCATACCCCAGAAAACTAGAGAGGACAGACCCTCCTAGTAGAAAAGCCAAAAGGCTAGAAACAAAATAAGACCATCAGAAGATGTCATCAGGCAGATACTAGGACAGGTGAAGCCATTTATTATCATAAGATGGTTTCACCCTCCGTAATAAACTAGCACGAGTACGGACAGAACACACAATGTCATTTAGTGGAAACTAGATGGGCGAGGACCTCTCCCCCCAGATATAGTAAACTGAGGCTGCAAACGAAAGCCGAATAAGAAGATAACATAAGGAGCTTGTGGTATACTGACACATTCACTCAACAGTCTGCATCCAATCCCGATAACTCCAATCTACCCCACACATGGCTAACACCGTCGTCCATACCCATGAAGAGTATGAGCATTGGAAGAAAATCTGATCAACATCCTCGCCCGAACAGCCACATAGGACAAATCTCGAGCAAGTAGAAATACGGAAACTCATCAGGGGATCCGGAGTACAAAGGCCACATTGAATAGTCAACCAGGTCAGAAAGAAATGGCACGGAATAGCCTTACGAAACCAAACAACCCGATACCAATGCACTAAAGTGCCCTTCATCCTCATAGCATTCCAAGCACTACTAACTGAAAATATCCCTCTACCATCATCCTCCCACACCAACTCATCCTCCCTCAAGCTGGAGGGATTCGACAGACGGGACCGAGCCAACTCAACAAGGACAGCAGATCTAGCCCTAGGCCAACGCCAAGATGAGTCTGAGATAATGGTAGCTACTATAGCCATCCTATCCAAGCTAGAGTCATAAATGACTCTCTCACCCAAAGTATCCACAAGCGGACCCAGCGGGTGCCAGTTATCAAACCACAGCAGAGCCTTCTCACCATTCCCAATCCTGAATCTCATCCTCTAACGAGCCCAGAATCAAAGCTCCAATATCTTTCGCCAGCTCCACGAACAATCTCCAGGACACGACACCTCCTAAAAGCTACGCCCTCGCAGCAAATAAGACTAAACCCAATTCTTTTTTTTTGGATAAGGTAAGTATGTATTAACAAAACGAAACAAAAGCACAGGGGCATACCCTAGACAGCTATGGAGGACAGACCCTCCTACCAACAAAGCTAAAAGCCGAAAAGGGGAAAACCCTAGACAACTACAGAGGACAGACCCTCCTAGCAAAAACCCAAAAGGCTACAAAAAACAACACCATCAGAAAATGTCATCAGGAAGACGCCATGAAAGGTGAAGCCATTTATTATCATGAGATGGTTTCACCCTCCGTAGTAAACTGGCACGAGTCCGGACAGTAAACACAATATCATAAAGAAAAGAATTGACAGGGCGAGGGGTCACATCATGCATGCGGGCATTCCTCTCCCTTCAGATGTAGTAAACTGAAGCAGCAAACGAAAGCCAAACAAGAAGATGACACAATGAGGCATCGGTGAACTGATACATCCACTCAACAGTCTGCAGCCAAACACGAGAACTCCAATCTACCCCACACATTGCTAGCATAGTAGTCCAAACCCGTGAAGAGAAAGAGCATTGGAAGAAAATGTGATCAATATCCTCACTTGAACAACCACAAAGGACGCATCGCGAGTAAGTAGAGATACTGAAGCTCATTAGATGATCCTGGGTACAAAGCCCACCCTGAATAGTCATCAAAAGCATAAAAGAATGGCGCGGAATAGCTTTACTAAACCAAAAAATCTGGTGCCAGCGTATCAAAGTGCCCCACATCCTCATTGCATTCCAAGCGCTAGACATAGAAAACCTCCCTCTACTGTCGTCCTCCCAAACCAACTCATCATCCCTCAAACAAGAAGGATCCGAAAAAAGTGGCCGAGCCAGCTCAACAAGGGCTGATGACTTAGTAGAGGCCAACGCCAAAAAGAGTCATAGATAATAGTAGCAACTGTAGCCATCCTATCCAAGCCAGAGTCATAAATAACTCTCTCACCCAACGTATCCACAATCAGACCCAACAGATGCCAGTTAACAATGGCCGCTCTATTCCAAGTTTCCAAACTCTTAACCCTCAGACCTCATTCTTCCAAAGGTAAACAAACTCTACACCAAGCCACATTCGCCCCTGAGGAAGTAAGCTCACTACCCTTCCATAGGAAAGATCTGAGAGTCGTCTCCATTTTCTTAATAACAAACTTAGGGAGAATGAACAAGGAGGACCAATAAACTTAAATAAAGAACAAAACCAACTTGATTAGTTGAAGCCGCCCCGTAAACGAAAGAAACCTACTACTCCAACTCTTGGCACGCCCAATAATACGCTCAACAAGGGTAGCACAGTCTGAGGCCCGAAGCTTCGATGAAATTAAGGGAACACCCAGATACCGCACTAGAAGAACACCTTCTTAGAAATCCAAAACATGAAGCAATCGATCCTTAATAGTGGGGGAAATATCGGAAGAAAACAATGACTCTTCGCTGTTCAGAACCAAACCGATAAACTCATAAACTACCAAAGACAATCCCTGATCAAAGAGACCGAGGAAACATCCATCTTATAAAAAATCATCAGGTCATCTGCAAAACAGAGATATGTGAGACGGTCATTTGAACTGCGCCAATGAAACTTGAAACCTCGATCCTGAGCCATATTCCGAAGTAAACCCGTAAGAACTTCCATAGCAAAAATAAAAAGATAAGGAGACATAAGATCACCCTAACGCAAACCACGACCCCTAGAGAAAAAAACATTCAGCTCTCCATTAATAGACACACAAAAATAGTAGAAGTCATGCACTCCCGAATCCAATCCACCATCCTCTTTAGAAACCCAATGGTCCTTAAAACCTCAACCATAAAAATCACATCGAATAGTATCATAAGCCTTCACCAGATCGATCTTAAGAGCATACCTCGGGATCTCGCCACTCCAATGATAATTCCTTACCAGTTCCTGGCATAATAAAATATTGTCGCTAATACGCCACCCCGCAATAAAAGCAGATTGATTAGTACTAACCACTGAAGGGAGAACAATCTTAATTTGATTCGCAATAAGCTTGGCAATACACTTGTAAATAGTATTACAACAAGAAATAGGTCGAAAGTCCTTAACCTGATAGGGGTTAGGAATCTTCGGGATCAGAGCAATAGCCATTGCATTAACCTGCTTCAGAAGTCTCCCCAAACAAAAGAAAGAATGAATAGCACAAAGGACATCATCACCCACAATACTCCAAGCCTTCTTAAAGAAACCCGAATTAAACCCGTCCGGGCTAGGAGCCTTATATCCTTCAAAGAAAACAAAACAGACTTAATCTTATTAAAAGAAACCTCCCTAGCCAGAATCTCCCTCTACTTAACAGATACATACTTAGTAATGGCGGAATGAAGAATATCCCTATCAAAGTCATGTGGACAAGGTTGAGGCCCCAAGATAGTCTCATAAAAAGACACAATCTCCTTCCTCACCAAAGCATCATCCTCCTTAGAAACTGAAGTAATCTTGCTACGACAACGATGATGTTTCAAAGCATGAAAAAATAACTTTATATTCTGATCCCCAAGGTTGAGCCACTGAACACAAGATTTATGTCTGACCAAACCCTCATCAGCCCGACTAAGGTCACCATACCAAAATGATAATCTCTCCTCTTCTGCTAACAGAGCAGCGTCACTAAAGTTATCTTGTAAGACATCTTGTACCATCTCCAACTCCCTTCTAACCTCCAAAGCCCTACCCGAAAGATTAGCAAAGTGCTCAACATTAAACTTCTTCAGAGCCATCTTCACACTTTTCAACTTACGACACAAGCTGAACATTGGGATACCACAAACCTCAATATCCCAAGCTCTAGCCACAACAGAAAGGAAATCAAGATGATCAGCCCATAAATCAAAGAATTTAAAATGGACCTTCCTCTTAGGGAGCTCGGCAAGTTTAACAACTATAGAAGAGTGGTCCGAAATCCGAGGGGGAAGAAACCTTATAGCCGAACCCGAAAAGAGACATTCCCAATAGGAATTAGCAACAACACGATCTAGCTTCTGCCAAATTGGATAGTGAACCTGCTTATTAAACCACGTAAAGCGACAGCCAGAAAACTGAAGATCATCCAAACCAACATGTCCCAAGCAGCATCCCAGATCATCTTTCCAAGAAAGCCACGAAAAAGAACTGCCATTATACTCGAGAGTAGAACGAATAGCGTTGAAATCCCACATAACTAACCACGAAGAAGCATCAAAATCACTACCAAAAGTAATCAAATCAGCCCAAAACTCCCGACGTTGTTGATGACTTTAGCCACCTTGTTTGACATTTTTGTTATGTTTTCTATATTATTAAATGACTATTATGGGCATAGCCTTTAAATAGCCATTAAGGATGTTTTGGTCATTTTATGTCCATTAGGGTTTCTTTCTTTGTACTATATAAACTCTTAAGGGTTCTCAAAGATGCGTTCTTTGTGGGTCTTATTTGTGGCCTTGGAAGAGTTTTGTTCCTACAAAATCAAATTCGCGGTGCTTGGGGTTCCATTCGTTACGAGGGGTTTGCTTGGCCTTAAACATCCAAGAGAGTTCCGCATCAGCTTAGCTTGGAGGGGCTTGTCCTACTTAGCTTGTTCTCTCTAGGGTATGCCCATGTGTTTTTGTAGTTTCTTTTTTGGTTAAAATACTTACCTTATCTAAAAAAAATCTCATCGGCCAGGCCGGACATTGTGTACAATAAGCCAGACATTCAGCATAATATTAACATCCGGCCAGACTTGCTGATAGTCTGGCTAGACGTACTGTGTAAGCTAAAAATGTAGAATTACGACAAATAACATGTAATGATTACGATATATACTTATTTGTTGACAACAACCATGATAAGAACAATAATAAAAAAAAAATAAGGTAACAATAAATTACTAAAGAAAGCCAAACAGTAAGTAATAATAAAAGACAGTGAGCATTCATAAAAAATGAGGTAACAATAATGAAACAAAATGGCATGGACGAATGGTACGTGGAGTTGTATCGTGAGTGCAATTCATATTACCATCTATTCGAAATCAACTATGAAATCTACGTCCGAGTTTCTATCCTTTATACCAATGAGGATCATACGGCTAGATGTGGATTACTTGAAGGGATGTCCGGCCAGATATAATATAAATCATGCCGGATATCCTCGTGGATCAGAAAATACAGATGAGCAAAATCAAACATGAAATAACTAATATGTAATGAACTAACTAAAATGCATACAAATATAATGATAAGAATAAAAAAATAACTAATTTGCAAGGAACTAACTAATACGCAATTAAAATGTTAAATTAAGAGAAGCATAATAACATGCAATATTAATGTTAAAGAAGTAACTGAACCTGATCTACATGGCATGATTACGTAAGATCGAGTAACATTAACATGCATAGAATAAATGACATCAATAATTAATTACATAAAGTAGTAAACACAACCTGATATATCTATTTTAGGTCGAACATGTGTGCATGTCCGGTCGGACGTACATCACGTCCGACCAGAGATACTGTGTTATTATAGAAGCTCAAATAAAAAGGGTGCCATCAGGTCATACTTTTGCATCGTCTGGCTCAAAAAAATCATCATGAGTATTGGGATATTACTGGATCCGCATCAGAAAAGAAGAATCCTTCAGGAATCAGAATGTGTTTGTTTCTCACTTTCTCTCTCAAGGCTCACAATTTTAGAAGTTCAGAGTTTCATGAAGATGGATTATGGATGCCCTTTTTTATTAGGGGGAAAACCCTCTTTTTATAGTGAGATAGGGGTCTGAGAATGAAAGGGTAACAGAATCCCCCATCGCTCTCTTCTCTATCTGGCGTTACCAGTGTTACTATAGTCTGTAACGTTCGATCAATGCCCGGTCGGATGTATAATTTGAATTGTAAGTCCGGTCAACCATTAATCAGTTTGTGACTCCAGCTTTTAGTAATTTGCATGTGCGTTGACCACTTTAATACATGTCCAGCCGGATGTTAGATTTGACTTATATATCCGGCCGATCATAATCAGATCAGGTGTTTTTGGTAACTCACAATCCTAACTTTTAGTAACAGCTATGATTTATCCGCCCAGATTTAGGGTTTGAGAGAAGGTAGGGCGGACATAGGTGATGTCCGACTGGCCTTTAATTATGTTCCCTAGTGTTTCTTTCTTTCATGACACTTATCTTGCAACTTTCCCAATTTTCAGGAGATATCCCAGAAAGAGACTCATTATCGAGCTATGTTTAAAAACGCAGTTTCTATAATGAGTGTGAGTGTGTGTCGTGCCATAATGTCTGATGGTGGAAGTTTGTATCACGCCACACATTAGATGATGTCGCACCACTACTATGTCATTGCCTCATTTTTATTCTACTAAGTGGCGCACCACAAATGAGCTAATGTCGCGCCACTCACCTAAGTTTTGGATTAATATTATATGGACTTTATAATTCTTGAATCTTTGCGGATGCATTCGACTGAGTCCCTTTAAAGTTCAAATCTTTAAAATGCATAGAAAACAATTTAAAATATTCACAATACTTAGATTTAACCAACAAATTGTATGCTGAAAGTTTGGTAAATCAAAATATATTGACTGTTTATCAGGGTCAACATAAAATTAGATCAACAATGAACAAAATTAGGAAAAATTAAATGAAAGCATGACTGAAAAGAAATATGAGCTTGTCGTTATTGATAATTATATATATATATATATATATATCAACAAAATTTCATGTTGGTATTTGGTACATGACAGTCCATGCCAGCCAGCGACATTAACACGTAGTATTCGGGGACTATTTTGCATAGTTGTTTACAAATTTGGGATCTATAACAATAAAAATAAATAATTAAATAAATTTGTCTCATATTTAATTTAGGTGAAGCAGAGGAATTTGATCTGTTTGAGAAGTTTGAGGTGTTAAAGGCAATTGTCTCTGTTTTGGACCAAAAAGAAAAAACAAGAAGCTACCTGGTAAAACCTGGACTTTGCTTCTGCTGACTTCATTCAAAACCAAAATGGCTCGCCCTGCTACTTTTCAAATGTTTGACCTTAACACGCTGTATTTCGATAAAAAAAAAATATATATATTCAAACTTAGCATGCTAACAATTTAACATTATTTATCCTATCTTAGATTCAACGGCAAGTATTTGTTAATTTTTTGAAGGAAAAAAAAAAAAGAAACAAAACACAGCTAGCATAAACCTGATGTTAGTCTCTTATTATAACATCAATTACTTATCTTTTTTTTTTAATCGTTAGAAATTCTCATTTTTTTCGGACTTAAGCGGGACAGGTAAAATCTCCGGCTGTCCTAAATTTTTACAAGAAACACACTCTCTAAATTCAAATTCATGACCTCAAGGCGAGATCATGAGCTTTACAACACCAATGACCAAACCACATCCATTGACCATTGAGGACATTAATTACTTCCCCTTTTGAATAAAACATTTATAAACCATGAAGCCCACCATTTCTTTAATCTTATTCTCTTTAAATATTAACGTACTTGGACTTTGACTAGCTAACAATACAAGACCATGTAATTTATAATCCATATCAAATTGTCAATCAAAAACGTGCACAATGACCACAAGCCGTCAAGAATCTTCTGTTCAAACTTCATAAAACAAAGTAACAAGCCTTGCATGTAAGACCAACTCTTTATGCA
The DNA here is from genome assembly GCA_019454045.1 of Zanthoxylum bungeanum. Lineage (NCBI taxonomy): Eukaryota > Viridiplantae > Streptophyta > Magnoliopsida > Sapindales > Rutaceae > Zanthoxylum > Zanthoxylum bungeanum. Next base: position 9,909 of record SKCR01037009.1, on the reverse strand, counting down.
AATACACAAGGACACTGAAACATGGGCAAGTCTCTTTTCTTCATCTTCATCTTCATCTTCATCTTCAGTTTCTCAATTGATTCAGCCAAATCATCATGTCCTGTAGATCTTAGCTATGTCGAAACTTACCCTTGGGACAGGTCTTCATGCCTGGATCCTAATGGAAAACACTGCTGTATGACTCTGCTAAGCCTTATTGGCATGGGACTTGCTCAAAACCTGAGAGATACATCACAGTTTCAGTTCGCAAACGAAACTGCTTCATCAGCTTGCTTATCTGAACTTCAGGGAAAACTCACCGCCTTGTCCATAAATTCATCTTCTGTCTCCACTTGCTTTCCCAACTCAACTCAATTTGCTGCTAATGCTTCAAGTTGTGCTGGGATTGTAACAATTGAAGATTGGACAAAATTGCTCGGTCCAACAACCGAATTAGACTCGGGTTGCAAGAATTTTTCAGGATTTACTCAGTGCAGTTCGTGTGTTGAAGCTGGTTACAGTGTGAATTCCCGTCTGGTAAGTTTATACCCAAATTCAACAAAATGCTTTTACTTTGCTGTGTTGTATGCTGCTGGTATTCTTAATGATCCCAAGGATGAAGCCTCGGTTTCTTGCATATTACGCTTGCCGGTTTCAAGCTCAAAGCCAAAGAGTCCATCTACTAATAACCGATCAATCAAATTAGTAATCGGATTATTGGGTGCTTTTATGGGTCTTTTGCTTGCTTCTGGGCTAATCATTCTGTACAGGAAGTGGCATAAGCAAAGGAAACAAAATGCTTTCCATGAAGAATTTGTGACCAATTTCCAGGCCAGTGTGTTACCAAATTCAGCTGCCAAATGGTTTCACCTATCTGAGCTTGAACAAGCTACAAATGGATTTTCTCAGAAAAATTTAATAGGCCAAGGCGCATCTGGGGTCGTCTACAAAGGAACACTCGCCGATGGCACTTTGGTTGCAGTGAAACAAATTCTAGATTTGGACACAAAAGGAGATGAAGAATTTACCAACGAAGTTGAGATCATAAGCAAAATCAGGCATAGGAATCTTCTTTCCCTTAGAGGTTGCTGTGTTACAAGTGATGACTTGAATGGTAAGAGAAGATTCCTTGTCTATGACTACATGCCTAGTGGTACTCTCAGCGACCACATATCAAACACTCTCAGAAGAAAGCAATTGACATGGCCTCAGAGAAAGAAAATAATCCTGGATGTAGCCAGAGGAATTGCATACTTACACTACGGACTCAAACCCGCCATTTATCATCGAGACATAAAGTCTACAAACATACTTTTAGACTCTGAAATGAAAGCCAAAGTTGCAGATTTCGGATTAGCAAAGCTAAGCTTAGAAGGACAGTCTCATCAAACAACAAGAGTGGCAGGCACGTTCGGGTACTTAGCTCCTGAATACGCTCTCTACGGACAGTTGACAGAGAAAAGCGATGTTTACAGCTTTGGTATTGTAATTCTTGAACTCATGAGTGGAAGGAAAGTGCTGGACACATCAACTTCACCGTTTCAATTGGTCACTGACTGGGCTTGGGTGCTGGCAAAATCAGGGAGGTTGGGTGAAATTTTTGATCAGTTTATTAGGGAAGAAGGGCCAAGAGCTGTGATGGAGAGATTTGTGCTAGTGGGAATTTTGTGTGCTCATGTGATGGTGGCTTTCAGACCCAACATTACTGATGCTTTAAAGATGCTTGAGGGTGACATTGATATACCAACAATGCCAGACAGGCCATTGCCACTTAGTCGTGAATCTTTTAGAGCGAGTCCGTCGTGGAATAGTTTCTCGACAAGCACTGATGGATCTATTACCAGCACTCCCATGATAACTTTTAGCTCCGTGGAAATAAAATTGTATGAACCAGATTGTGATACCAGGCTTATCAGTTAACTATTTCTAACTAGAGACCGTGAAAGATCAAAGCTTGTTGTATATGCTCCTTCTGTTTACTTCTCTCTCTGTGAGGGGGATTCTGAATATAATTGGCCATTTCTATATCATTTTTAATCTCACAGCAACGTTAAAGCTTTTATTTTCTATCATGAAACTATTCAGTTAAATTAAATTATCTATTATGCTAGAAAAGATCCAATGTATATCCAATATTTAACACACATTTCAATATTATACTCAAATTTAATATAAATTTAATATATTTTCTAGTTTTTGGGTGGACCACCTAATAAAATTTTAAAATTTATATATTTTTGACAATGTGATAATCTTTTGATAAATATTGATATTTTCCCTAATGATGAATATTGATAATGATTTCACCTTAAAATATGGGTTACCCGGTAGTTATTCATTGTTTTGAAAATCGGACTGGATCGGTTGGTTGAACTGGTTGAATCAGAAACATGTCGTGAGTCTGGTCCGGTAAAACATAAAAAATTGGATTTGAAAAAATCGGTAAAAACGGGTCAAAATCAATGAATCGGACTGGACCAATTCTTAATTTTTTTTTTTTTTTTGTAAAACAAATATTTAATATTTAATATTTTTTTTATAATTTTAATTAATTAAAATTATTTATGACATCTTTGGTTTTACATATTCAACCGGTAGAATCAGTGATCAATTGAACTTTTTAGATCACATGTTCGATGACCGATCCGGTTATGAAAACACTTGATTTTATTCGATTTAAATTTGTAATTGAGACTTTTTCTTCTTCTTTTTTATTAATATGTTTGCAGTGTTTGAAATTAATTAATTTTTTTTTTTGTTTTTGTAATGACATACTTTAGGAATAAGAATTTATATCTCCTGATAATACAGAGTTCTTATTAGCTTTTTCATTTATCTTCACTTAAATAAGACGCTCCTCATATTTTAGGGGTTTTCATAGTGTTGATGGTGGTATTTTGTAGGCACTTATTCCGAAGAAGACAGAAGAGTATAGTGGTGACACTCAACCAAATAGATAGAAAGGCTCAAGGGCCCAATGTTAGAAGAAAATTCGAACATGACCCGATCATGATATGCAGTGAAGAATCTATGTTCCTTATCCAAAAAAAATGAAGAATCTTCGAGGAAAGATTGTGAGGTGGGGGAGTGTAGATGGTATCCTACCCGATCACATTGAATAATATTTTTGAGATTATCTGAAAGTTGTTGGAGACCGACCCGATGAAGTATCATCAGAGTGGGTGCGACCCGATGACTCTGAAGTCTGGGTTTGGAAGAGTAACAATTATCTCGGTTACCCGACCCAATGAATGAAGATGAGATCATGACCGATCAGTTTAGGAGCAGCATGACATATTCCCTACCTGGAGAGAAGTGCCTCTAAAAAACTGACGATGAAAGAGATAAAGCAATGATTCACAGTGATCATTGGCCCTGCCAGCCACCATAGGCTAGTGCAGTGCCTAAGACAGTTATTAGGAAGGTGGAGGCTACTCTGAGGACGTTTATATAAAATGGTAGTGAGCTTGTTTCGACAGGGGCGGATGTGGCTTGTGATAGAGTTTGTCTGCTTGTGGAAGAATGGGGTTTGGGGATAAAGAAGTTAGAGCATTGTAATAAGGCGGCTATTATCAAGCACTTGTGGTTTCTTTGTTCGGGTCAGGACTCTTCTTGGTCTACTTGGGTCAGAACTTACTTGTTAAGGGGTGAAGTTTTTTGAATGTGACTTGTCCTGGGGATTGTTTGTGGAGTTGGTGGAAAATTTTGGGTCTTCACTTTTTGATGCGTCAGAGGATGAGGTTCCAGATTGAGAATGGTGAGAAAGCTTTATTGTGGTATGATAATTGGCATCCTATGGGACCAATTGTGGATACCATAGGCGAGAGAGTCATATATGATTTGGAGGGCTAGGGTGGCTGCTATTGTTGATGGAAACTGTTGGCGTTAGCCTCTAGCGAAGTCTAATGCTCTTCTCCAATTGGCTTGTTCCATGCTTTTAGATTTTGTCCTTTGCAATACGAAATAGGATGTGCTGGTGTATGAGGATGATCATAAGGGTAATTTTTCGGTCATGGGTGCTTAAGATGCTATGAAGGTAATGAGTACTAGGGTGAGTTGGTATCAGATTGTCTGGTTTTGAAAGGCCGTTCCAAGACCTGCTTTCCTATTTTGGCTCGCGATTCAAGGATGACTTTATACTCAGAATATGTTGATGGCTTTTGGCATCTTGGGCTACTATATGTGTGTATTTTGTGGTCATTCAGGGGATGATGTAGATCACATTTTCTTCTAATGCCCTTTTACTTCTCAGATCTGGTCATCTATCTTAGCTAAGTGTGGTTTAGACTGGTGCTCTCATGATTAGATGCAGACTATCAAGTGGATGAAGCAATATAGTAGTGATTCCTTATGTCATTTGCTTATTCGGATTTCTTTTGGATCAACAGTTTACTTCATATAAGTAGAGAGAGCCTCCTAGACTTTATAATGTTATTTTGACCAATATTGTGTTTTTCGTTCGTACTTGTGCTAGCTTGTTAAGAAAGGTGAAGTCTTCATATGATAATAAATAGCTTCATCATTCTTGGCATATATCGGACGATATCTTTTGATTTGGTTTTGCCTCTCCTTTAGCCTCTTGGCTCTTATTCTGTAGCTAGAAAGACATGTCCTCCTTATCTCTCTAGGGTATGCCCATGTGTACTTACCTTATCCAAAACAAAAGAGTAGCAGTTGCCAAAGGTCGCCATTGGCAAGTGCAGTAACATGAGGATGAGCTTATTTGATTAGTTGAGAAGATGTTGGAAGTAATAACTAAAGGTTGTAATGATGATTCAGTGCGTGAGCTTTTTTTTGGATAAGGTAAGTATATTAACCAAAGAAATACAAAAGCACAGGGGCATACCCCAGACAACTAAAGAGGACAAGCCATCTTAGCAAAATGAGCCAAAAGCTACAAAAGAAACAAGTTTTCAAAAGATATCATCGGACAGATGCCAAGAAAGGTGAAGCCATTTATTATCATAAGATGGTTTCACCCTTCATAACAAACTAGCACGAGTCCGAATAGAAAACACAATATCAGTGAGAATAACACTAAAGGGGCGAGGAGGTTTATCATGAAGGTGAGCATTTCTCTCCATTGAGATGTAGTAAACTGAAGCTGCAAACGAAAGTCGAACTAGTAAATGACATAAGGAGCCACCAGTGACGTGAGCTGACGTTAGAGTCGATTATAATAGTGAATTCGGGAGCCTATATAAAAGGGTATAAGCCACATTAGAAAGTGTTAGCAACTTTTACATCTTCCAACACTTGAAATTTGCGAGCAAAACTAGTAAAGCAAACTAAGTGATAGAGTAAGAAAGTGAGTTGTGTACCCGATCACATAGTATACCCGAGGGTTTATTCACTGTAAGCTTTTTGAAATCCTTTGTTAGGTGCTCGGGCCAGCATTTACCCCGAGTCTAATAAAAGTGATCCCTTTTTTTCTTCCATGGACGTAGGTTGAAGCCGCTCTCCACCGAACCACGTAAATCCTTGCTTCTGTAATAATTTATCTTTTTCTAAGTTTGTGTGGTCCCACAACCAAATAAAATCACAGTTGGGGGAGATTTGTTCGAGAGTTAAGTTTACAGTATTTCCATTGGAATGAAAAATAGCCATCAACAGTTGGCGCCGTCTGTGGGGAACAATACGAAAAGTAATCAAGGCACTAAGACGATGGCAGAAGATGGAAATCATAGAAGCTAGTAGGCATCGATGGTAGACTGGATATAAAAAATGGAAGAGAGTCTGTTGTTAGAAAGGGATGATTCAAAAGAAGAAAGAGAGTTGACTAGAATTTTTATGAAGCCGATGATGGAGAAGATCGAAAGATTGGAGAAAAGGTCAGAAGAACAAGCTCCCGCGAGGTCTGGTCGTAGAAGGGAAGAGATCGCCATTGGAAAGAGAGTATCTGGTAGAGAATGGGAACAAGAGTCAGAAGAAGGAAGCCACACAAGATGAGATTCGTGGTTGTGGCCAGTGAAGTGCCATTAGAAGAGCCTCTGGAGAGCATGATGACAGACGAACGCCCGAATCACAAAGTAGTAGTCATTATCATATGGAGTATGATTCAGGGCGTTATTAGGAGAGAGAGCAATGAGCTCCACGTGCGAGGAGACACCATGGTCAGGAAGAGGACTATGATAAGGTCTCTAGTATGAGACACGAATGCGAAAAGGTGTTCGCGAAGATCAGAACTTGCAGACATGATCCTGGATGTAGAGTTTCCATAGACGTTTACCATGTCCATAATAGATGTGTACAGGGTAATATCAACCCTAAGTCACATATGGAGTGTTATGATATATGCCCTAGAGCTTCATGTAACATGTAAACAGAATTATTTGTTATAAAATAAAAAATGCATTGTTCATTTATGATTCTGGTCTAGACAGCTTGGCCACAGTGTCAACTATTATTTCAAACTCTGCCTGGCATTAGCTGTCAGCCAGATCTACGTCCCTTCTGGATTTGATTGGTTTGATCCAGCTGGATTGTGTCCCTTGTAGTACGATGAAAGATGTGTTGATTTGGGAGGACGATAAGAAAGCTGTTTTTTCTATTAGGTGTGCTTGGAATGCTATGAGGACGAGAGGTACTGTGGTTAACTGACATCAGATTATTTGGTTTCGTAAGGCTATCCCACGCCATGCTTTTCTTCTTTGGATGACCATCCAGGGTGGCCTAGTCACTCAGGATGGATTGATGAGCTTTGTTATCTCGTCATGCATTCTGTGTGGTTGCTCTAGGGAGGATATTGATCATCTTTTCTTCCAGTGCCCTTTCTCTAGCCAGGTTTGGCATTTAGTGCTGGCTAAGTGTGGGATAGATTGGAGCCCCCGGGCTTGGACTCAGACTATTCAGTGGATGGATCAGTACTCTGGCGACTCTTTGTGTCATACTCTGGTTCGTCTTTCTTTTGTAGCTTATGTTTACTTCTTATGGAGGGAGAGAAATGGTTGCCTTCATGATGAGCCTCTACGCCCTTCCAATGTTCTTCTGATTGACATTGTGTTTTCTGTTCGTACTCATGCTAGTTTGCTAAGAAAGATTAACCCATCTTATGATAATAAATGGCTTTCCCTTTCTTGGCATTTGTCTGAGGATATATTTTGATTGGATTGTTGTTTGTTATGTGTTTCTCTTTAGCTTCTTGCTGTGTTGATAGGATGGCATGTCCTCATTTTCTTTATGTGGTATGCCCATGTGCTTTTGTTTCTTTCTTTTGTTAATACATACTTACCTTATCAAAAAAAAAATTGATTTAAATCGCATGTTGTAAATTATCCGGTTTACTCGTGATTATTTATGTTCCTTCAAACTTAATGTATGAGTGTCATGCATAAGAGGATTTAAGTCTAAAGTTAGTAATCTAAAATAGTCCATAGAGAGCAAACAAAGCAGGTACTTAATTTGTGGTTTATCTATAGTTGCGGTCAATTCTATAATTGTATGGCGACCTTGATCCGAGATCGTCCATGTGGTGACATGAGAATGAAGGCACTTTATATGATGTGATCATATAGGACTGGACCCAAATAGAAATGAATTTCTTATAATATCTGTTAAATAAAGAAATTCATTCCAATTTACTATATGGTCATATATGGATTGATCTGAATCCTGAGTGTACTGCGAACTCTTGCATGGCTGACTATGTCATTTAATTTACAAAGGCGAGGTTGGTGTAGAAATCTCGACCAATAGCTATGTACTTTGGGGACATGGTTTGGTGTGTAGCTGGGGACATTTTACATAGATATGGAGTTCACTCATTCTTACCAGAAGTAGAGAAGTATCTTCCTTAAGGTTTTTTTTGGATAAAGTAAGTATATTAACCAAAAATGTACAAAAGCAAAGGGGCATACCCCAGACAACTAGAGAGGACATGCCCTCTTAGAAGATGTCATCGGGCAGGTGCTATGAGAGGTGAAGCCATTCATTATCATAAGATGGTTTCACCCTCCGTAATAAACTAGCATGAGTCCGAACAAAAAATACAATGTCACTAAGTAGAACACTGACAGGGCGAGGAGGGACATCATGGGTGCGGGCATTCCTCTCCCTCCAGATATAGTAAACAGACGATGCAAATGAAAGCCGAATAAGAAGATGACATAATGAGTCGTCGATGTACTGATACATCCACTCAATGTTCTGCCTCCAAACCTGAGAACTCCAATCTAACCCATACATAGCCAGCACAGTCGTCCAAACCCACGAAGAGAAAGAGCATTGGAAAAAATGTGATCAACGTCCTCCCATGAACAACCACAAAGGACACATCTCGAGCAAGTAGAGATATCGAAACTCATCAGACGATACTGAGTACAAAGGCCGCCCTGAATAGTCAACCAGAGCAGAAAGGAATTACGCGGAATAGCCTTACGAAACCAAACAACCCGAAACCAATTCATCAAAGTGCCCCTCGTCCTCATAGTATTCCAAGCACTGCTCACTGAAAAATTCAGTCTATCGTCATCCTCCCAAACCAACTCATCCTCCATCATACTAGAAGGATCCGACGGAAGGGACCAGACCAACTCAACAAGGGCAGCAGACCTAGCCGGAGGCAAACGCCAAGAAGAGTCTGAGATAATAGTAACTACTATAGCTATCTTATCCAAGCCAGAATCATAAATGACTCTCTCACCCATAGTATCCACAATCGGACCCAGCGGATGCCAGTTATCAAACCATAACTAGGGGTGAGCAACGGTTCCGGGTCTACCCGGAACCGGACCAGTTTTTCGGGTTTGGAACCGGAACCGGTTGTAATCGGGTAGGTTCCGGTTCCAAAAATGAAGGAACCGATTTTATCCGGGTAGGTTCCGGTTCCAAAATAATCGGAACCTGAAACCGGACCATGGAACCGGTTTGCTGAAGCAACTGAAAGAGCAGATAATAACTATTTTTTTTGTGGAAAAAACAAGTAATGAAACTGCAGAGAATTGATAGAGAGTGCTGCTTGTTTGATGAACTAGAAAGTAGAGTCCTAAAGCTGAATATATCTAAGACGAATGACAGTTCAAAAAATAAAATAAGGATACAATAAGAATTGACAAGTTGATAAATGAATTCCACACCAAAGTAATATTTGATACTGCCTTAGAAACCCATGAAAAGGTACAGATAGAATTGAATATACCACTCATTTGGCTAAGGCAAGCAAATATAATAAACAGAGAGTCAAGAAGCTAGTTTTTTTTTTTCTAAAAAACATATTTAACAAATGTAAATATAAAGAATTCTCAATATTTGATTACTAAAATAAAACCAAAATCACTTTGAAAAATGAAAAGTAACGTGTGAATATGAGAAAGAGCTAACTCCACATACCATTTTGAACTAATAAGCTAACAACCTAATTATCTGATACAAAATACAAAAAGCTGAAAAACAGAATTAACCAGAAAGCCAAAACCAAATATGATCCAAAAGCTTTGAGGAGCTTACCAGTAAAGAAAGGTTACTTTTTGAAGCAACAATGATAAAGAAATTTGCTCACTTCCTCTTTATTCCTTTTTTTAATCACAAAAATGCAATATCAATTAAAAAACTTCATTTTTTTTCGTTCTTAGCTTCCGCACTCCGATTTGGTCCCCGTTTTTTTCCTACGGACTCGTATTGGAATGTAGTTTTCATTAAAATATTTTAAAATAGGGTAATTCGGAACCGGACCGGAACCAGATTGGAACCGAATAATAGGGTACCTTGTTTAATTGGGTAGGTTCCGGTTCCACTTAGTGCAGAACCGAATTTTTCCGGGTAGGTTCCGGTTCCATGCGGAACCGGAACCGGAACCGAAACCGATTTTGCTCACCCCTAACCATAACAAAGCCTTCTCACCATTCCCAATCCTAAACCTCATCCTCTGACGAGCCCATGATCAAAGCTCCAAAATCTTCCGCCAGCTCCACGAACAATCTACAGGACACGACA